>JAVTVY010012958.1:0-54645 GCA_036873755.1 Hanleya hanleyi
ATTGATCATCGGCTTGTGCTTATAATTCTTACTCCCCGAAGGGGATTGCTATATTCTTCTGCCAATCCTTTGAATCGGGTAGATACCGGCATAAGTTTCATATATGTGCTGCATTGCTCTGTAGAAGCTTTGATATCATATAGAAGAGATAGAAATGATACCTTGCTACATGACATTGCAAATACAAAGAAAAGGTCGCACCAACCAGACACATCTAATCAGTCAATTATAGGGGACACATACGCAATATGATTTCAAACTTAACTCTAAATATTTGGAATTTAAAATGGCTTCTTTCATAGATAGACACGTGTACTCCATGAACATATCCTGATGACTTGCCGGACAATACTTCCAGTTTCTTGTTCTCTTTCCGGTCACACTGGTCTCCATATGCATTCGGAAGCGAAGCCTCTTTGTAGGCTACATCATCCAAGAGACCTACTTAATAACCGATTTACTCTATTGAAATGTGGACATTTAATTTTCCTAATATGAATTGATATCGTAGCTGATGCCTGCACTGTTTAACGGGTTCTCAATCAATAACCATCAGTCGATGTATTGTGGATTGGCTGATCAAGTTCCCGGCTAACTATGACAATGTTTGCTATCTCCATTCTCTCCAAGATGATGTTACCACGATGAAACTAATAAATAAGGATATAATAGAAACTATCGATTACAACGGGTATGGTAATAAACTCAACCATGGCATATAAATCAAATCTCTGTCACGTTGATGATTTTATCGATTAAATTCTCATCATCTAATGAACATGATGACTAAACCACACAATATGAGGGTTGTATATAGGTTTGGCATGACTGAGATGCAAATGCGCGACTGCCATGTGTGTGCATATTATATGGACTCTTCATCATCACATTTCTGAAAAGAAAAACTTACTCGACCGTAGAAAGTTTTGGTAAACTTATATTGCAAATGAAAGAATACTATCAAAAGATCGATAATTTTCACAGCTCCTGGACGGACGGACAGACAGACAGATCCTAAGTTGGATGATGTAGGCCATGCCATTGAGTTTGCTTCAAAAAAAGAGTCAATTAAAACATTACTTGAGTATAAAAAATAAATACTTTACGTTTGATTTTAAAAGAAATACTGTGTTTTTAAAAGAAGCACAATGTGATATATAAACATGTATATTGAGGCTCCAAAGGCATTATTGTGTAAGAAGGGGGAGGTATTACTTTAAAAGATAATATAGAAACATCCAGCATGCATATATACCAAAACAACGACCCTATTTATCAGAAATATATAACTGAATTATAAAGGCCCAAACAGCACATGCATATTTTATTTTGAATTAACGATAAAGTCATCATATTAATTTAGACTAGAGTACTTGAGTGGTTATTAAAAACGATGTAACATAACATCTCTACTCCTCCTGATGAACACGGGACGGACGATGATCAAGAAAACTCTTGCGAGATTGCTATACTTATCACCAAATTCCAAAATGCAGTGAGTTGTCAAGCACAACGAATACCATAGAACGATTTAGCCAAAGACTACTCTACCTGTAATTTTGTACATTACCTAGCTTACACTGGCTATGACACTCTGCCAACCCTCAACCTTATCTGTCCTAGGTTTTTTTTGGGACCTGTCCAAGCCTGGGGGCATCCCTCCTAAATATTATTCTTACCCCTTGAGCTAGGGTACTGAAACTGACCTCACTATACCCCTGAGTGAAGTTCTAGCAGAAAATGTAAACAATCCAACATGGCCGCTGTGATGACGTCACAGTGATGTCATTTTCAAAAAGGCATTTTTGGTCGACTTTTCGGTCACATTTTTCGATTTTTTCATTTATGTCATTTCTTCGCAAAACTGTTGGATAAATTAGTAAATAATAGTCCGATGTGAAATAAAATAGCTTTTGCTCACTTTTCCTCGCAGAAAAGCATAACTATTGAAGAAAAATGACGAAAACATCACTTTTCCGGTACCACACGTGGCCGCCATTTGGAATTAACCCAGGTTCTCCTGCTCGAGGGGTCATTCAAATAGGCTCAAAATGACCCCAATATGATAAGCTACAAGGCCACGGACTATTTTGAGGCACTTAATAGGACTCAGATTCTCAAAACGTGTTAATTTGGACAATTGAAAAAAAAAATTGGAGGCAAGACTAAACATTTCCCACTTGATCAAATGAAAACTATAAGATTATCTAAGGAGGGAAACAAAACATTCTAAAACAATTTGTTATGCTAGTTCCCATTTTCTAAAATCTTGATTCGTTCAACAATGTAACATTTGTGTGTTATTCTTGGCTTTGTTGCACAGCAAATGCTTTTGGTACGATGGAGAAATGATCCAAAACGAGCTGCCTTAAAAGTGAGACGAAATGAAATACTCTGATTGACATTTGCGATAAAATTTGGCGCTTCCAGAAAATATCATAATATCTTCGTTACTTTGCAGTGTTAATTGTATAAAGGTTTGTAAAGGTTGGGACAATCAACCAGCTATCATTAACTGGACATTGAGACAATGTCACTAATATACATAGTAACGGAATTCCACCAGCTTTCAAATGACACTTGATCAATATTAACTTTCCTGTTAGTAACATATTCACACCAACATTTATTCACAAAGGGCATAATCTAGCATTTCAACAATTTTAAAATCTTTCTGGGGTCAAAAGGGGCCGAATCGTCTTATTTGCATTGGAAGCTCGAACCAATCCGTGTGAAGTCTACATCTTAGATATTGCGAATGGATCGAAGGTTTCAAAAATTTGGGGGCGATGAAACCACTATCGTTCTTGTCTGTCCGATAGCCCGGTGGATTAAGATAGTATATAGTATCCTACAATAATAGCTCTGCTGGCAGGTCAAATATTCCACATATATATCGAAATTAATAAATGTTAAATTGGGTCTGCATCTCGGACTAACGTGAGGCAGCACTGCTAATTTTTATGTCATTTTGAGTTGCTTTCACAAAACTGGCTTTGTGCCTGTTGTCCTGTTGGATCCATCCATCCAACATTTCTGTGTAATTATCATAAGGGTATAGCCATTTCCTCACTTTTTGGTACAACATTTTCTGTTCAGATGTTCGTGTTCCGAGTGCAGAATATCAACACGCAGCCAAGTTTCCCACATAATGCAGATGATTTCTTTGGAGACAAATGGATATGCGCAATGGACCACAGTGTAGATGGTGTGTTGTGCACCACTGCGGACAATATCGTCGGAGAAGCACGCACCCGCAGCAGATTGCAGGAACTTGGGTGCGTAGTTCGACTCAGATTATCTTATCCTTCTCACTTCAGGCTAACACAATGCTACGGAGCCGTAAAAGGGGCATGGAATTTCTTTTAGCCTCTATTAAGTCGTTATAACGACTTATTAAGTCGTTAGAACGACTTCTTATAAACATGAGAGTCTGGACTGAGCTTCGGATCGAACAACGGTTTAATGTTCATTCAAAACAAACAGAAAATATACCGTCAAAATGCACCAGTACAAAATAAATCGAACATAATGTATGTAGATTAACTCACAAACCAATAGATGTTTGTTTAATATACCAATAGATACTCTGATTAAATAATCCACATTCGTTTATTTTACATATAATTTTAAAACATTATTTCTACATGAAATCCCAGGGTTCATGATCTCTCTCTCAATTGTTTTTTACAGGTTTCATAGGGGGGTCCGGTTATTATTATTAGTTATTAAGTCATTAATTTAACGACTTAATAAGTCGTTATAACGACTTAATAGGGGCTAAAAAAAAATCCATGTCCCTTTTACGGCTCCGTACTCTGCAAATCTCCAAATCATTCGAATAATCGTGCCTGCACTTATTTCTAATGAAGGCCACGATTCCGGTGTGGGAACCCATCCAGCCTAGTATTTTTGCTTTGAGCAAGACAGAGATATCCAGAATGTAACAAGATACTAATACAGAAGCTTCTCCGGTGGTTTCTTGAATTCAAGAATATGTTCACCAAGTCCAAAATTTGCGAGCTTGACATGAGTATTTCACAGGTATTCTGGAATTGATACACTCGGACCTGAAGAGTAATTTCGTACTCCTTCCTGCTGACAAACTCCCATGATATATAATATGCATATGTAACTACGCCGTACCACAGGCCCGCAAAACAACCCCATACTTCATATAAATCCACATTTATATAAAGCATGGGGTTATATATAGAGACCCCATATTTCGACACTTCACCCTAATACCACCGCCCATACCTCCCAAAACTCTTGTTTTGCGGGCCTGAGGCCGTACAAATGTAGTATTATAACCAGCTGCTAATGATTTAAGTATATCTAGATATAAGCATAACATCTGTCCCTATATTTACATACCGTTCCACACCATTTACTCTGGAAGATAAACAATTTCAAAAGGAGTGGAGCATTTCGCGTTCAACTACTGTAGTGTTAAACAAGCAGTTACAATAGATGTCCAAATCTGGTTTCAGATCTTGTACCACCAAACTTCTGTTGACTAGAGCCATACAGGAAGAAAAATCAATGTTGAGATAATATATTGTGCTGCTATTTCAGAAAAAAATACACTGAAACTGGTCCATGGTTGAAGCTCGATGCTAAAGGACACATTGGAATGTTGGCTCAAATTAAACTCGAAGTATGTTCGGCAGTGTCTTGATATTGGTGCACAAAAATGAGCACTCGATCAGGTTCGTTGATAGTCATTCACATTTCCGATGGCAGTGTGGTATACATAGAGTGTTGGTCAGGCTACTTGAAACTTAATTCTCTTTCTTGTTGTTTGCATGAGCGCCTAGGAAGAAAACTTTTAAAGTTTTATGCGCAGAATGAATGAATTATATGATAATTTTGCAACATCAGAAAACAGGCGCTCTCGATGCATTTGCATTTTTCATTGGTTGTGAACAATGGTCGCAATTGGATTGGCATCCGTTTAGTTATAGACTGGGGTAGCTTCATTTACCGATCCATTCTATACAATTATACTAAAATGAATATATTATTTTGGCACTGGCGAAAGCTACCCCAACAAGTTCGTAAGAGAACAAATGATAATGTATACACAGAATAACCTCATTACCTGAGAATGATAGTTCGGAGATAAAATTTTAACGATATGATCTCTCCATGGAATCACTCAAACTTTGTCTTTGTTGAGTTGGAGAACGGCGAAGGGGGATTGTTGATTTTTGAAAGAATACATTCTCAGGAGCCGTCTGAAAATGTTTCGTTTCTCCTCCATCTTCCAACATTGGAAATGGTTCTATGTTTAACTATTTCGAGAGCTTTGTATATACAGAACCGAAAATGAAAGCTTGTGCGCCCCCCCCTCCCCACAAACGCACACGACGGAAGACAGTAAATTGAATGAAAACTTTGATTTGTCCAAAAAGAATACAAATTTGCTTGTGAATATCATATTTGCACTCTATACACAGCTGTGTGAATCTTGTTATTGGTACAAGCTTTAGATATTACCTGACGGCCTTCACAGCAAATTACGATACATATATGTTTAAATGTAGATCCAGTAAGCTCTTTTGCTGATGTCGCTTAGATTCATTATAACTAGATTTAGTTGAAGCATTCATACTGCGTGGAGAATAAATGGAAACGTAACATGATTTCATCAGATTTTTTACTGTAATTAGGAATGAAAACAATTTAGAATGGGAGAAAAAGCGTCTTTATAATAAATATATGGACAGGGGGAGAAAAATCATTCTCTCGCTATACAGTTGTCCGAGATGGAAAGTCCATCTTAAATCTCTTGAATAAATCAAATCTATCATTCTAATTTAAAGTTTAATTTTAAGCAAAGATCGCATTCAAGTGTTAGAGGGTTTATCATGGGTAAATTAAATATTGATGGTTTTTCTACTGCATATGTCCATACACTGAATATGTCCATACACTGCATATCACGAAAAACTGTATAAGTCCATACACTGCATATGTCCATACACGGTATATCTCCATACATTGCATGTGTCCATACTCTGCATATGTCCATACACTGTATATGTCCATACACTGCATATATCCATACACTGCATATGTCCATACACTGCATATACTGTCGATATGACTTTTGTCGGACCTGAGGATAACTATATCCACGTCAAACACTCGTCTATAATTCAATGCTCTCTGACACATCGGCCCGGGCCTGCCTCTGTACTCGAGATGAGCCTGAATCTGTAACGGCAGGATTCGTTATTTCTGTACCTGTTTTTGTTTGTTTTTTGTTTTCGAAGTAAACCTATTTGAGTGTACTATCAGTTCATCTAATTCATAATACTGCAAACAGATGGCAGACTCGCTGACGATCGTAGAGAACATAGGAACTAATGTGCGGACTAGAAAACTTCAAGGGGTGATTGATTGAGAGATACACAGACGTACGTGCTATGTCTGCCGTGAAAAGCAATGGATATTGGTCAGATGCCTACGGCTTATAGTAAGCTAGTGTATTTACACCCAATAAGGCGTCACTCAGAGTGTATCGTTTTATACGACCCGACCTTTTAACCAAACACAATGTTGATATTGAAAACAAACTTGCTTGTGTGATAATAAATATCGATATTTGTCACAGATGAAAAAACAATAAATTCCCAGGCAGTATCGTATTCATCATATACCTTTCAATGTAGGAGAATGTTTGCTTTCAAATAAATCTATTACCGGGAAATAAAAAGCTTATAAAATAATGAGCGTTACGTTTCCCGCTGATGGTGACTGTACAGCGAAGAACTATCGGGTCGGTGCATCGAGTACAGGTTGTACACGATCAGGAGAGTGCGTGTTTCCACAAGAGTGCGGGGGTACCAAAGCTCTGAACATGAAATAACTGTTGGTAAAATTTTACTATCGTTCTAGAACTGCATTTAGTGAAGTTACAGGCAAATTGTATGGTGGCCGATAAGGAACATCGCTGCCTTCGTGTTTGGACTTCGCACTTCGCATCCTACCTTCGCGCTTCGCATCCTGCCTTCGCGCTTCGCATCCTGCCTTCGTGTTTGGACTTCGCACTTCGCATCCTGCCTTCGCGCTTCGCATCCTGCCTTCGTGTTTGAACTTCGCGCTTCGCATCCTGCCTTCGCGCTTCGCATCCTGCCTTCGCGCTTCGCATCCTGCCTTCGTGTTTGGACTTCGCGCTTCGCATCCTGCCTTCGTGTTTGGACTTCGCGCTTCGCATCCTGCCTTCGTGTTACCAAACCACACACCTGAAACAATGCAGCGATGTCCCTTATCGGCCACCATACATTATCGAGTTCCTGTTGCTTCTCAGCAAAATGCAAAAGGAACCTGAGCCCACCCAACCACCCGCGTCTTAAGTATATACCCAAGTCTTAAGTATATACCCAAGTATTTTTTAACATACATGTATATCACCAAGTTGAAATTTTCCAGTATTCTTAATGCTGAGAGATTTTGTTACCGACAACTGATTGATTTAGTCAAATTTATTATCAAGGCTGGGGATTTAAAAAATTTGATCCTTTATTTTTTTTCCTGTTTAGTTTTAATTTTGCGTCCAACTTCATTTGTCGTCCTCCTTATTTTGTAATCATATTCTGGTCCTGTGATACAATTATATACACCAGTATTTAATATGTTAAGTTTCTGTGATACAGTATGATATGTAATACTATTATGCTTGGTTTCTGTGAAACATTTATTGTATGTTTTCCAATCTTATGTAAAATTTCCGACCATATTATTATTGTATAGCAGATGTCGTGATTGATATGAAGAATTTCCGACGATATATCCGACGTTAAAATATTGACGGATGACGCTGTCTTCAATAAAATCGAGCATAAATGAACTATACTTTGAATCAAGAAAATCAGCGATTTTGACTGTATCGAGTGACGAAATGGTTCCGGTAATAAAGAAAGACTGGTCTTGTACTCGTGTATCTAAGCATATACAGACTTTATTCTTCATGTAAACCATCCCGACGAGAAAGGCGACTATACTCTGATCTCGGCATTGGTAAATAAAATAATTCAAACGGCGGCCTGGCCTCGCTTTCATCGGGTCATGCGCAGTGGCACTTGTTTTGACTTCGCGCTTCGCATCCTGCCTTCGTGTTTGGACTTCGCGCTTCGCATCCTGCCTTCGCACTTCGCATCCTGCCTTCGTGTTTGAACTTCGCGCTTCGCATCCTGCCTTCGCGCTTCGCATCCTGCCTTCGTGTTTGGACTTCGCGCTTCGCATCCTGCCTTCGCACTTCGCATCCTGGCTTCGTGTTTGGACTTCGCGCTTCGCATCCTGCCTTCGTGTTACCAAACCACATATCTGAAACAATGCAGCGATGTCCCTTATCGGCCACCATAGCAGTGTAGTGCGAAGGATCTATGGCGTTACGTTTTGTAACTTAATTATGCATAATACCGCTCAAGCTAGGGCTAGGGACCGTTTGAACTAATGTACATGAAGATCCTCATGATGTTCACATGAACAGACACAATCAAAGCGTGACTGAGATACATCATTCTATAGATAACGACTTTACAACGAAAATTATATGGATTGAGTATACTGATCAGAGACGCGAATTGATATTTTTCGAACATCATGATATCTTGCCAACATCACTGAAAACTCTTGACCGCTTCTCTCTTGCAGGAAATGAGCCTATGTTTATGTATACTATTATTGTTTGTTTTTTTTATTTGATGCTAATGCTGTTATGTGAATTAGGTATTTGGATTATGGAAGCGGAAATTCTTTAATGGACAATGGTTGAATATTGAATGACGGACTCCCCGCTTGTATTCTATTTTATGACACAAATCTATATGTCGAGAAGAAACACTCAATATGTCCAACTCTCCAAATCGAACACGCTTCACGTTGCCTTGTTTTTCGTCAAGATCGCTAGATCTTACCTGCGAGACCGATGATAAAATTATTGTTTATCTAATAGATGTGGCCTTGACTTCCTATCGTTATTCTCTTAATCGCGGATCTTGTTGAAGCGTATCAAATGAATATGGTATCCAGGGGCCAACAACTTGCCCACTGGTACTTGAATTCCCATTTGTTTAATATCTGTTCCATGTTCCAAAAATAGTATGTAGCACTTACAACGTGGAAACAATGACTTTGCCCATTCGCTCATGTAGGTCAGAAGACATGTCAGTAAATACTGGCGAAACAATAGGAAAATATCACCGCTGTATCTATTTTTGCGACTAAGTTAACCTACAGACCTATAGTTCCATCATGCCCTTACCTGCTTACGCTTTGATGTCTAACGGAAGCACAGCAGCACCTGGTTACCACAAAGCTTTCATTTATACTGGGATAACGCGTTTGTTAGATCTACTAGCAGAACTGTTCAGTATATTCCATCAAGCTTTTAACTGGTCTGATATCGATTTGATAATTGACCTGTGGTAATGAAGTATTCCTGGAATATAGATGTTTGATCCTAGATATGATAGACAGAAAGCCTCCAGAGAGAATCCCACAATCTATAATAAAAATCTGTTACCGCATGAGAGCTGGAACTTATAGATTAAAAAAAGGTACTAAGCAGAAAGAACTGGGGCGGAAACGATTCCAATCATCCGTTTTCACGGATATCTAATTTAAGGAAGCTGTGTGGACTGCCTCAACAGGCACTGGATATTAAACCAAGGTATTTACGGCCATGCTTCAGTCGTACCGTAAACAAGCGTTACCTATTTCTTCAGTAAGTTCATTTTATGTGACTGGAAGTAGAAATAGCAAACGCCTTGGTGAAAATGGCGTATGACAAAGATAGGGACGAGCAGCTTAAACAAATGAAAGACTTATTCAATTCTGATATTCAGATAATTTGGCCATTCCCTTGTCTCGCGACTCTCGGGGAGTGGGAATAAATTGTAATAAAATACCTCAATAGTGGGGATTGTATCCTGAAACTGTCAGTACACTCTCGAACTTATGTCGTAGTTAATACAAAATTACATCGATGGACTCTGGATTCTTCATTTTTAACGTTATGAACAATTTTGACAAGTCCCTTTATTAAAGGGCGTATAAGAAATATGCAACATCAGACGGCGTCTTTCAATGCAAGATAATGCTTTTTAGTGTGAAATATGCACCCTTCAAAGTTTCACCGATATATAAAGTAGAAGAAACTTCTGAGGTATATCGGAGAGCTCCTGGACACATTTCCTGCTGTTAAACTATATTGAACCTAGCAGAAAGTGGTTTCGCCAAATATCATGTAAACGACTGTCAGGGTAAGACCATGCTGACTTTGATTATCTGGTCCTCTTTGGTGATATGTGTGTGAGATTGTGAAATTATGTTTTGACATCGCAAAGATTTATAATTTGGAGTGGAAGCCTGTTAGAGTTAGGTAGCACGCCGACTGGAGTTCACAGCATCCTCCAGAGATTGGCGGTATGTCCGATAGCATAATATGGCCAATTTATCAGGCCTGTTTTGATCTTTCGAAATTAAATTACCCTTTGCACCATGCGAGAAATTTGGGATGATTTTGCAGGACTTTGGAATCCATTCTATTTGATGTGTCACAGATCTGACATCTGCGAAAAAAGCAAAAAAACAACAAAGTTTTCAGGTTGGTGAAATTATTTCACGTTAATGATCACAATACCGATTTAAAGTTATTAGTATCCATGCCAGTCCTGGTGAAAATATTGTACGAGATGTTGATCAGGTTCTTAACAGTGACAAGTAAAATGAGTTTGATATTCATTTGTATTAAAGAATACTGATCAGAGATACTGGTTTGATGATGATAACATCATGATCTCTAACCGGCATCATGGAAAACTGTTGACAAGACCCCGGCAGGAAATTAGCGCGCATTTATATATTTTTGTATTCTATACCTACTCCGAATTTGACTCTATGGTGTCAAGTGAATACGGTATTTCGATTATGAATACGGAATTCCTTATATAGACGACGGTTGGCTACTGAATATACATATATAATACAATACGCGTATGACCGCATGTATTGAGCGGGGCGATCAAATCTTATACAAAATTCCAGACCATGGGCGTAGGCCAGTTTCGAAATTTGTGGATTTGGATTTCAAAATTTGTGAACGGGGGAGGGGAGGAGTGAGGGCTATAGCTACACACATTCTCCGCGTGACCTATCTGGCATATATCTTATTTTCCATGCCACATGGATTCCTCGTGTCGTCGCATTGCGTCGTGTAGGACAACGAAACGATGATCATCGTCCATCACCAGCATAATCTCATAATTTGAATTCTGTGTGACTTGTGCCAAACGAATGAGTCCTGTGATAAGCGAGATTTGGGCGACCAGACAAGGTGATATTTCAATACCGAATGTTCTTTCTATAATGTTCTGGTTTGTCGCATTTTTGTAATTATGTATGACAATAACTGGGGAGCTATCTTTGCAATATAATTTTGTTTTAAGCTCAGGCCATCATGATTATATCGGTATGTCCTTCGTAATATCGTATGCTGAAAAGAACCTTCTGATTAATTTCTCAAGTTGGTCTCAAGTTAGTGTATGTAGGTGGACAGCAAGGGTGATAAAGCGAAATCACTCTGTCAGATTAAAAAGCGAACCACAGAGAAATACTGTCAGAAATACTATTCCTCCATCAAACCCCTAACGGGTCATCTTCCGGAAACAGTTATATCTAAGCGACACGCTCGATGATTAGAGAGGAATCTCGTCCAGGCCTGGATGACCGACATTCTATTTTTGTACAGAGAGCACAATTTGGATTTACTTGATTAGAGATTAGTGGATGCCGCTCTGTCATAAGTTCTCTTTTTGTCATGTTATATTAAATTAACGGTTACATGCACCGGTATGTTAATTTTGCTCGTTTGTTAAAGAAATGCAAAAATATCGACCAGTGGACTTTCATCATAACTCCAATGCATGAAAGGATACTTTCCGGTTTTGAACCATTTGATTGAGCAGTTGAAATTTTCAAGAAGAATTTTCATTGGTTTTTTAAGAGAATTGGGAGAACATCCAGTCAATCATATTTCACATGACTGGTTTAAACTAAAAACGATCGTAAAATTCCTGTCAATGCTGAATTCTAGTAGTTTGGATGTATCCACAAACATTCAACATCCGAATTATTCTCTATGAGCTCGTGTTATCAATATGAACAGATGTTTGTTGGTGCACCTTCTGCAATCAGCTCTGAATCCAACGTTGTATCATGATGACTTATGCATGTTTGTGTCTACCTGCTTTGTATACTCCGAGTTAGCTTACGCCGTGGAAGATTTGAAGAAAATCATACGCCGTTTGTGCAGATGAGTTGGTGTATTTGATTCTACAATCACAGGAATAGAATGCATGCTCTCGTGCCGACTCTACCATAAGCGAGATGATTACCGTTTCGATATAGATGTAGTAAGCTAAATCTACTAGCGCTGTTCTGATTAGCAATATGTAAACATATCTCGAAAATTATTATTCTATAAATCCAGTGATGGATTCGACTATCTCTTTGATTGTCAAGCGGATACATGAAACCGCCTGAGCAGCGTTCTTTTTCGTCCATCTTTCAAAATTGAAAATGGTTCCATGTTCAACTATTTGAAGAGCTTTATCAAATCGAACCGAGAGTGGAAGCTTGTGTGCCCCCAAACGCACGACTGAAAACAGTAAATTGAATGCAAAGGCTCTAGATTTGTTGAAAAAGAATACAAACTTTCTTGTGAATAGAATATTTGCACTCTTCTTTTTTATACTTTAGCTGTGTTTGGTTCTTGTTATTGGTACCGGTACCAGTTTTAAATCCGAGCAGACGGCCTTCGCATCAAACTAGGATATATGTTCGCTCAGATTCATTATAACTAGATCTACTTGAGCATTTATATTTCGTAGAGACTAAATGATAATGTAACATGATTTTATCAGATTTTAACCTCTTTTAATTTGGAATAAAAGCAATCTAGAGCGGGAGAAATGTAGCGTCTTTATAATAAATATATAGACAGGAGGAGCAGTAGGAGGAGAATCATTCTACCACTATATAAAATACGGCTGTTCCGGATAGAAAGTCCATCTTAATTTAAATCTATTGCATAAATCAAATGCATCAATGCAAATTCAAGTTTAACTTTAAAGTAAAAACCATTCTGAAGCGTTGGAGGATATATCATAGGTGTAGTAAATATTCATGATTTTTCACTGCATATATCCATACACTGCATAAAGTCCATACACTGCATATATCCATACACTGCATATGTCCATACACCGCATATATCCATACACTGCATAAGTCCATACACTGCATATGTCCATACACTGCAGATGTCCATACACTGCATATGTCCATACACTGCATATGTCCATGCACTCCATATGTTCATACACTCTATATGTCCATGTGACTTTAGTCGGACCCGAGGATAACTATGGTTTGGTTTGGTTTGGTTTGATTGGGCACTCCATCGTATTACAATGGGCACAGGTCATACAGAGTATGCCGTGCAACCCGTTCCCCCACACCACCCTACACATGCTCCCTCCTACCAATGACGCATAGCCATCGGTAATTCCCCATTATATCTTCTTTACATCTGTATCCATATCATCTAATTTTGATCCGGTCCCATACAGAGTATGCCGTGGCACGCGTTCCCCCACACCGCCCTACACATACTCCCTCATGCCAATGACGCATAGCCATCGGTAATTCCGCATTATATCTTCTTTACATATATATCCATATTATCTAACCTTGATCAGGTCCACAGTCTTCCCTCTATTTCTCTTAATCATCTCTATCTATTCACCAATTATTTCACCCATTTCTCTTCATTTTCCCCAATAAAATACCCCAATATTTCCCGTCATTTTGCCTATTTCCCGAAATCATAAATCCAGTGCCATGGAAATTTCACCCAGTATTTCTCATTTTCCTCAATGCAATATCCCACTATTTTTCCCTTATACAGAGTATGCCGTACAACGCGTTCCCCCACACCGACCTCCACATGCTCCCTCATACCAATGACGCATAGCCATCGGTAATTCCCCATTATATCTTCTTTACATCTGTATCCATATCATCTAACCTTGATCAGGTACCCAGTCTTACCTCTATTTCTCTTAATCATCTCTATATATTCACCAATTATTTCACCCATTTCTCTTCATTTTCCCCAATAAAATACCCCAATACTTCCCGTCATTTTGCCTAATTCCCGAGATCATACATCCCGTGCCATGTAAATATCACCCAGTATTTCTCATTTTCCTCAATGCAATATCCCACTATTTTCCCTTTACTGTGCCTATTCACCTAATGTCATAACATACAATGCCTTATATACACCTGTGCTTTCCCCAAGTATTTTCACTTGTTATTCTCTATCATATCCCAGTAAATTCCCTCATTGTGCATATTCCCACTGTTTTCTGTAATCAACTCTCTTAATATTTCCCTTATTTTCCACGATCAAATATACCCGTATATCCCCTCAGGATAATACAATCCAATGCCATAGCTTTCATCATCCAACATTCCCAGGCTCCAGCCTATGTGCATGTATGTTCCCTTGTGTCACTGGTAAATAATACCTGATGCTTACTTCTCCCCATCATCTCTGATTCTATTTGAATAATCTTGCCATTTCCCTTGACCCGTATATACCTGATTCACCTAGTCCAACTCTTTTCGTACTTCCCAAACATCCCTAATAAAATCGTTAATGAGACCACTCTCCTGTCTATTCAATGGGTGTGTACCTAATCCAAGTACCTCAGTTAGACATGTACTGTCCCCGTCATCCCAGCTCACTTCTGCCACTGTATCCCATTCATAATACTCTTTGAATAACTTCTTTTTCAGCACCACTCTTTCCTCGTTAAATCTGACACATTTTAGTATTATGTGTTTACTATCTTCCACTTCTCCACAAGTTCTACACTTCTTTTCTTCCAAGTCCCTCTTCAGTCTACTTCGAGTTGCCAATGACCCAACTCTAGCTTTTGCCAACCAAGAAAAATCTCCCATCCAGTCAACATAATTCTCACGCTTAGGAAATTCTTTGTTCCCATACACCTGAAGTGAGATCTTACTATTCACACCTTCCCTCCAGCTGTCCTCCCATCCATCCTGAATTTTCAGCAAGCTCTACAATTTCCGCTCCATATAAAATCCTGGGGATAGCTACTCTCTCCCAAAGTATCCTGGCACACATACTACTATTACAGGAGTTGCTACTTATAGACTTGATCAATCCGAGCATTTGTTTAGCCTTTCTGACCATTGACTGTTTTTGACTGACAAAAATACTTCCCTTCGTCCTCACTTTAACTCCCAAATACTTGGATTCGTCCACCTCTCCTATCTCCATATCATATTCCTTCACATCAATTTTTCCTAGTTTCCATTTAGTATTACCACGTTTAACTTGTCCACTAACCATAACAGCACTCTTTATGGGACTATACAAGATCTTACGTTCAAAACCAAATATTCCTGCTATGTCAAGTAGAATCTGTAATTCCTTTCTCTTTTCTGCTAGTGACAGAATATCATCTGCGAAGAAGACCCCAGGCATAAGTTGTTTTCCTATCTTAATGCCCACCCCTGATTCTAATAACCGCCTCCTTAACTCTGCAAGGTACAAGGCGAATAATAATGGAGACAAAACACAACCTTGTTTCAATCCTTCTTTTAACTCTATGAACTCTGTCTCAACATCCCCGAAGCCTATCTTGAATTTGACTTCTTCATATAAACTTTTAACTATATTCAAAATCTTGCCACTATAACCTAACCCTTGAAGAACTGCCCATAGTGCTTCTCTCCATACTCTGTCATATGCTTTTCTTATGTCTATGAATGCCAAGCAACTGCCCTGGTGTATAGCCCTCCTCTGTTCTAGTACTTGTGTCAATATAAAGAGGTTATCTTGACACATTCTATCCCTCCTAAATCCGGCTTGAACTTCCCCCAGTAAACCCCTGGATTCTACATCTCTCTGAAGTCTGTTACCTAAGATCCTTACAAACACTTTCCCAACATTGCTAGTCACGGTTATCCCCCTGTAATTGTCTAGTAACTTTTTATCTCCTCCCTTATGTAACAGGGTCATCCTAGCTACTTTCCATACCATCGGAATCGTTTCATCATTCCATATTCTACATAGGAGTATATAGAGACATTCTACTAACCGCTCACCACCCTCTTTCAGAAACTCATTTGGGATGTTATCCATTCCCATAGCTTTTGATCGCTTTAGCTGTTTGATAATCATCTCTAATTCCTCTATCTCAGGTTCAACTAGAATGGATTCCATCTCTATATGTTCATCGTTCAAACATTTTTCTCTTCCTGTCTTATACTCTCTAATATAACTTCATCTGCTGCTCTATGTTCATGCTCCCTGCTCACCTCCTCCAATTTTGTTTCCACCATTTCCTTAATATATGCCTTGCTCGTTGTCACCCCTTGAGTTGTTTTTAATGCCCCTGTTACCACCGGCTTATTCCCTTCATTCACAAACCTCCAAAATGTTTTACTCCCTTCCTTACCTTCCCGCTCGATTCTACAAATTAACTCTTGATTACGTATTCTTGTAATCTCATAGGATAGGTCTCTAACCTGTTTTCTTTTCCGTTCATATTCAGTTCTAGCCCTCTCCACTATCTCTTTCGTTTTACCACTACCACACAAAGATACAATTTTTAATTCCTGACGAGCTGCACGTCTTTCCAGTCTTGCCCGCCTTAGCTCACTGTTTCCTCGTCTTTTCCCAAATGTACACTTCACCCATTGGATATTCTGTCGTGCAGCGTCTATTAACCTTTTGTTAAACATTTCAACCATCATTTCTACCAAACCCTGTTCACCCCAAGTTACCAGTTTCTCTATCTCCGTTTCCCAGTCCAAGAATTCGTATTCAACATTCATCCGAAACATTTCCCAATTTGTTTCTTCCTTGATAACCCATCTATACTGCATCTTTTGTTTCCCATACTCCTTCTGTATGTCTTGTGACATTTTCATCATAACCCAGTTATGGTCACTACCTATATCATAGTTATAGTCATCATCCACAACCATGAATTCGACATTTCCCAACTCCTGTTCACTTATCAGAATATAATCTACCACTGTTTTCAATTCTCCACTCTTCCTTGTCCAAATCCCTGAACATTTGTTGGAACTATTTACAATGTATAGCTCCTGACTTGCTTCGAGGTCCAATATTCTTTTCCCATTCAAATTCTTACCTGCTTTGTTACCCGGAATCCCCTCTCCAACTTTGTTCCCTATATGTCCATTCAAATCACCCAACAAAATGATACTATACCCCATTTCTTCCAATCTTGCAATTTGTGCTGTTACTAAATCATAGGGTCGGTCATTCCAAGATCTCTCCACATCTTGCTGTGCTGCATACATCACTCCCACTGCATATTTCCCACCAAAATCCCCGGATACCCACAGTATTTCATTGATAATTTCACCCCATTCCTCTTCTTCCTTGCTTAACCCCATATCTTCCATCGTTATCTCATACCCCTGTCTTTTCTTTTTTACCGCCACTGCTACACCACCCCCTCGCTTATCCCCCCTCGTCCTTCTGCCCTCAAATAACCTGTACCCCGCCATTAACCCATCCAGTTTCGCTGACCCTTTACACAAGTGGGTTTCAGCCATGCCGACTACATCTAGATTTGCAGTCTCTGCAATCTCACATACTTCTCCTAATTTCCCATATAAACCTGCTATCTGATCAATCTTCCCGATCCCATTTATGTTCACAAAACTCATTGTCCAGCATGTCTTAGATTTCCTCGTCCGGGCCCTTGTTCTACCATACCTCTTTTTCTGATCTTACTCCTCTCCCCACCCTCCCTCCCAGGGCCCTGACCTAATTTAAATGCACCTTGGACGTTGTTTCCAATTTAATTGCACAAGCCAGCTCCCTGACAAAATAAACCAGTCCATCTCCACATACATCTAAGTGTAATCCATCCTTAAATCTCCCTCTCTCTCTGACAGGACTTCCATCTTTCCAAAAGTTCCTATGTTCACAGAAACCCCATCCCATTTCTTTCGCTGCAATTTCTAAGTCAGCATTCAACTGATTTATCAAACAATTGGTGGCGTCCCCATCCCGCGTTCTCGGCAGTATCCCTGATATTACTCTTGGTAATTCCCCATATAATTCCTCGGCCAGTTTCATTAACTCCCATGTTTCTCTCGTTATATATTCTTTTGCTACTTTCCCATTTTTGACATAGTTTGTCCCAGCATGAAACACTAGACAAGATAACTCATCCTCTCCCACTAACTCATCCACTAACTGTTGGAGGTTCGCACGTATCTGTTCAACATTGAACCCAGACAAGCTGTTCACCCGTACACTGCAGCCATTTCCAAGCATAGCTTGTAGCCCCTGTTGTATTGGTCGCACAATAGAATCCCCTACTACAGCCACCACCTTACATCTTGTATTTTCTTCCCTTGAGTGCATATGCATACCCATTTCCTGTGCATACAAAATTCGTCCAATATCGTGCCCCTCCTGGTTCCGTACTTCATCTCCAACCTGGCACATGTGTATACTTCCATCTATATTTGAGATCTCCACCCCTCTTTCTACTCCTGTGACATCATTCTCCATATTTCTGATGTTCGTCATGGGTTCCCCTCTGTCGTCCACCTGTATAACTATTCCATCCCTCTCTCTCTCTGCTTTTTCCACCTTTCCTCTCTTGTCTTTCTTCTCCCCCTCGCCTGTTTCCCTAGACACCCGTATATCTCTACTAACCTCACATACATCTGGGACATTAATCCCCCAAGACTGTGCCAAATGATTTGGGCTAGTTTGTTTATGCATATCTTCATTACCTCTAATACCTCTAATCTCCATTGTACTTGGCCCCATTTCTCTTATTCTGTTTGATGGTATATGCCCTCCACCTTTCTCATCAATTGTTTTCCCTCACCCTATCCACAATAGTCTGTCCAGTGATTTCTTGCATTATTTCCATTAGTGCTTCTGTCAGCAAATGTGATTTTTTCTCCTTTTTCTTAAGTTCTTTTATCTCGTCTTCCATGCATGTTACTCGACATTTGAAACAGATCATCTCCCACTCGCCCGCCCTTTCCAATAATGCTTCTTCACCTATCATATCCATAGCTGATCCACACACTGCGCATGAAATTCCTGAAAGTTCTATATCAGGCCCTGCCTGTATTAACCCCTGCATTATGTTTGCACATCCATCTTCCATTTCCTCCAACCATCTAGTATCAGAATCTGTATCTATCTTCTCATAATCCATTCTTACTTTTGTTCTTACAGTTTAATATAAGAAGGACTTCTGGGTTGGTTTGTGCTTTTTAAGATAGTATACCAGTATACCTTTCAACCTAAACTGTAGCCAGCCGGGCTAAATCTACACCCAGATGACCTTAAGATGTAATGTTCTCCTCTTTAATGACCAACTCTGTGTCCAGTCCAGGACACTAATTCCCAGCAGATTGTGAGGACAGATTTATTGCTTCAGTAGCCGGTTGATCATGTTAATCGGGAAAGCAGATATACATGCTGGGGGCCAAAAGAGTGGCCCACCCCTGGGAAAGGCAAAATATTCTTATCTCAAAGGGTTTTGTCTCTTGTGATGTGAACTGAACTTTTCACTCAGGATGTAAGAGGCACCAGTTTGATCATAAAATCACCCCCACGTTTTAACGACTTCCTCCTCTTGGAGCAAATCAAAGTATCAGCCCTTTCAATATGTGAAAATCTACATTTCCCAAATTCCTACCAGATAATCTACTCAGTCAATATACCTTCACCTCGAGGATGAAACAATATCTACAGTAATATATCAGATACAATTTGATTCCTATTCTAATCTTCTAATTTTTAGATACGCAACCTTTGATGCCTTGTGAGCATCATAAATTAATGTAATCAATATCCCTATTTATCAGGCCCTATTGATTTTTTGTTGTTGTTTTTTTGTTTTTTTTTTTAATTCTGATTTACCTAACTTGCAAACACTACCACCCGCTAACAATTCTTTGTATCTGATACTAGGATATATCCACTAAATCAGAATATGCAAAGTAAAATAATGTCCGTAGATCTTGAAAAGACCAATACCTACAAAGTATATTAACGCCTACAATCATAATTAGTATACATATTCTACTCGGTCAATATATCTTCACCCTGGGAACGAATCAATATCTATAGTAATATCATATGCACTTTGATTCCTATTCTAATCTAATTTTTCTATATGCAACCTTTGATGCTTCGGGAGATAAAACGCTAGACCGCTAAAAATGTTTGTGTCTGATAATAGAATATATTCAGCTAAACCTAGGGTATGCGAAGTAAAATACTTGCTGTAGATCTGGAAAAAGACTAAATATAGCCGCGAGCGGCAATCCTCGGGTTGCAAGCACATATCGCAGACAATGAACCAACAACAGTAGTTTTAGACCTGGAAGCCGATTTGGCAAAACGTTATTTATTCCTTTTAGATCTAACCTACATTGTTACCACTGAAGAACAATCTGTCAATTCGCAAATTTGGGTGATTTACATCTGGGACTAGCAGGGATACTATTGAAGCTACGTTGAAATGCTTAACATATTTCCGAAAGAGCTTCTCCTGGATAATATAAAGCAACAAACTGCAAGGCTGTACCACC
Organism: Hanleya hanleyi; assembly: GCA_036873755.1. NCBI lineage: Eukaryota > Metazoa > Mollusca > Polyplacophora > Lepidopleurida > Hanleyidae > Hanleya > Hanleya hanleyi. The sequence goes on from JAVTVY010012958.1 coordinate 20,719, forward strand.
TATAGTTCCAGAGTTATAGACCCTAAAAGATGTGTTCATTTTTTGACAAAATTCAAGATGGCGGCCAAACCACGTGACCCAGTACCAAAATTTTTGCACATTCCTAATCGCCATATCACAATGCATATATGTAGCCACTTTCCCCGTCCAAATCCGATATTTGAAAAACCGACAATTTTGATTGGTCATTGGCGGCCATTTTGTTTTACGGAGCAAATTTTCAAATCGTAATCTGAGAGCCCCAGATCCATAGGTCATGTGTACCAAGTTTCGAGTCAATCGATCCAGCGGTTCCAGAGAAGATCTTGAAAGATTTTAGGGTAAATCCAAGATGGCCGCCAAAGCATCTGACCAATCAGCTTCTTCTTTGGGTATTCATTAGATCTAATGGGTTCAACTACCACGAACTCACCAAATTCATCATCGTTGTGTCCCATAACTTACATATAGTCATTTCCGCTATCGAAATCCGTTACATTAAAAATCGGATAATTGACAAATTTGGGTGAAATACGATGGAGAATAGCGGGAAAACTATTGAAGATAAGTAAAAACGGTTGACATATTTCCGAAAGAGCGGCTCCTGAAAAATATAATACAACAAACTACAAGGCTGTACCTATCGTAGTTCCAGATATATAGGCTCTACAAGATATGCTCCGTTTCTGACAAAATTCAAGATGGCGGCCAAACCACGTGACCGAGTACCAAAATTTTTGCATATTCGTGATCGCCATATCACAATGCCTATATGTAGCTACTTCCCCGTCCAAATCTGTCATTTGAAAAACGGACAATTTTGATTGGTCAATGGCGGCCATTTTGTTTTACGGAGCAAATTTTCAAATCGTAATTTGAGAGCCCCAGATACATAGATCATGTGTACCAAGTTTCAAGTCAATCGACAAAGCGGTTCCAGAGGAGAAGATCTTTGAAATAATGCTTTTTTGGAGGGTAAATCCAAGATGGCCGCCAAGCCTTTTGGCCAATCGGCTTCCTCTTTGGATATGCATTAGATCTAACTGATCCCAATGACTGTGTGAAGTTTCAACTACATCACTATAGCGGTGTTGAAGAAAAACAGGTCACAAAATCTGGCGGAATAATAAAAATATGTAGTCACTTTTCCCATCCAAATGCGTGATTTGAAAATCCGACAATTTTGATTGGTCAATGGCGACCATATGTTCAACGGAGTAACTTTTAAAATAGGAATCTGAGAGAACTCGATCCATCAATTACGTATGCCAAGTTTTTGAGTCAATCGTCTCCGCGGTTCCAGAGAGGATGCTCTTGGAATGTTTAGGGCAAATTCAAGATGGCCACCAAAGCATCTGACCAATGGGCGTCTTATTTGGGTATTCATTACATCTGATGGGCTCAAATGCGAGGAATCCACTATATTCAGCAGCAGCGTGTCCAATAACATACATATAGTCACATCCGCTATCGAAATCTGTTACATGAAAATCCCATAATTGACAAATTTAAGCGAATTACGATGGAGAATAGTGGGAAAACTATTGAAGATAGGTGAAAAATGTTGACATACTTCCGTACCACCTATAGTTCCAGAGTTATACCACTTACAAGATGTGTTCAGTCACTTTCTGACAAAATTCAAAATGGCGGCCAAACCACGTGACCGAGGACCAAAATTTTGCACATTAGTGATCGCCATATCGCAATGCATATATGTAGCCACTTTCCCCGTCCAAATCCGTTATTTGAAAAACCGACAATTTTGATTGGTCAATGGCGGCCATTCTGTTTTATGGAGCAAATTTTCAAATTGTAATTTGAGAGCCCTAGATCCACAGATCCTGTGTACCAAATTTCGAGTCAATCGACCCAGCGGTTCCAGAGGAGAAAATCTTTTTAGGGAAAATCCAAGATGGCCGAAGAACCATCCGACCAATCGGCTTCTTCTTTTAACCCTATCTGGCCTGGGCGATTTGGGGTGTATCGCAGCCTGGGGGGGGGACGCAAAGTGCCCCCCCTATATATTTTCTCTACCACAAAGGCTAGAGCGCTGATACTTACCACACAGTATCTTGGGTTCAAGCTCTACCGGAAAATGTACAAAAATCCAAGATGGCCGCCATGATGACGTCACAGTGACGTAATCATCTCGGAAGCCATTTTTCGGCCTTTTTGAGGTCGATTTTTCGAAATTTTCATTTTTCAAATTTTTCTCTCGAAAAAATCTAATAAAATAGAGAATAATTGGTTGTGCATAAATAAAATACTTTTCAGGCCTTTTATGCACGGAAAATGTGAAAAACATTGAGCGAAAAGATTGAAAAACACGACTTTCGCGGATACCACATGGCCGCCATTTTGAATTTACCCATGATCCTCTGCCCGGGGGTAATTGAAAATAGGCTCAAAATGACCCCAATAAGATAAGCTTAAAAGTCACTAGGTTTCAGCCTCCTCGGTTTAGTCGTTTCGGAGCAGCAGAGAAAAGTTCACTAGGGGGGACTTTCCGCCCCCCCCCCCACCAGGCCAGGTAGGGTTAATATGAGCTAGATTCCACATTCCCCAATACCAATACCTTCATCGGTTGAACAACGGTACAGTTGACATACAATCCGGCGGAATCACACATTAGCAATAGCAATAGGCTTGCACGTCTGTGACTTGCAACCCTAATAATGTTCCTAATAAATGGATTTAGAGCTTCAAAAAACACTTTTTCTTGGTCAGCAGCACGTGGGAAACACGTTTCTGGCCTCTGTTTGTGCCCTAGACGGCTCCTTCATCGAAATCAAAATGTTAGTACGTTGAAATAAGTACAGAAAACGGTCCCTGGAGTCCAGACAAAGACCTGAATGGAGAAAGTTGAGCTTGGAATTTAGTCGCCTGGAGATAGTGCTTTTCACAGTGTGCTTTTGTGAAGTTTACTTTCAGCCATATGCTCAGACCTACTCAAATTTCACGTTCTACCATAGCTTCGGAACTATTAATACGATCATCCTGCAATTTCACTGCCATCATAGCAGTTATACAAGGAGTACCTATGCCAAAACTCAGAATAACCCGACTCGTTGTTTGTGTAATATTGAACAGAATTATACTTCTCAAATTATGCGATTTTCGGCATTATTTGAAAATTTGACAATTTTGATTCCTCTATAGCGGCGAAACTATTGAACCTACGTAAAAAGGGTAGACACACTTCTGAAAGAGCTGCTTCTGGACAATATAATACTACAAACTATAAGGCTGTACCTATCGTAGTCCCAGAGATATAGGCTCTACAAGATGTGCTCCGTTTCTGACAAAATTCAAGATGGTGGCCAAACCACGTGACTGAGGACCAAAATTTTTGCATATTCATGATCGCCATATCGCAGTGCATATATGTAGCCACTTTCCCCGTCCAAATCCGTTATTTGAAAATCCGACAATTTTGATTGGTCAATGGCGGCCATCTTGTTTTACGGAACAAATTTTCAAATGCAAATCTGAGAGCCCCAGATCCATTGAGCATGTGTACCAAGTTTCGAGTCAATCGACCCAGCGGTTCCAGAGGAGAAGATCTTGAAAGGTTTTAGGAAAAATCCAAGATGGCCGCCGAACCATCTGACCAATCAGCTTCTTCTTTTGATATGCACTAGATCTCACATTCCCCAATACTAATGTGAAGTTTCGACTTCATCGGTTAAACAGCGGCCGGGATACAGTTGACACAAAATCCGGCGGAATCACACATTAGCAATAACAATAGGTTTGCACGCCTGTGGCTTGCAACCCTAATAACTACAAAGCATATTAGCGAATGCCTTCGTATAATTAGTAAACCTATTCTACTCTCAACTGTTATTAGTATGTCTGTTCTCTACTTTAACATGCCAACAATTCAAAACAATATCACCGAGTCCTGTGCAGTTAATCCCTCTGGTCACTCCTCCAAAACTTGTATGATTGTTCATTCCATTATCTGCACATATAAGAGTTCCAATGTTCCCAGCTGACTGTTATATCCTCAGCTGATTCTTCCGATGAGTTCCACTTCACGCTTCTTTTCTCTTCCAAATGAGTGAAAAACTTCCTTTTCTGTCTTTGTCACCACACTATAAGATACTATCTCACTATTCTATTTATGCTTAATAAAACAAATCAATAGACTAAACTTGAAATCCTCCAATGCACTAGTATCACAAGTAAATAAACTGAACTTCAAAACACTCCTATGCACTTGTATCTTCCACTATTGAAACCAGGAGCTCCAGTTAAGCACGTCCAGCTGGGTCGGTGGTCAGCATCCATCTCCAAACACTTGCTCGTCTCTAACTCAGTGCTCTCTAACACATTAGATAAAAGGAAACAATTTTCTCTCGTGGCTGTTTTCTATAATTTTTTCAAAATTATCTCGGACCCCGAGATAATTATTTCGAACTCCGAGTTAATTGTCCAATGAGAATGCAAAATTATCTATGACCCCGAGATAATCGACCAATGAAAACGCAGAATTATCTCAGACCCCGAGATAATTATCTCGTCCAATGAGAATGCAGAATTATCTCGGACCCGTGATAATTATTTCGGGCCCCGAGATAATTAACCATTAAAATCTCCGTCTTAGTGTGTGCCATTTTCTTTTTCAATTGAAGAGAACAGCTATCTATCAGCGCCATGCATACTAAGATAAATTCTACATAAGACATCGACTCGTAATTTATTCAAGAATGCCATTATAAAAAAAATCCTTTGATTATGGACACGGTGGTGTGAAGATTGACGCGTATTAATGTTCCATTATTGGAGAGTGTTCGATAGGATATTAATTTATCAAGGCCTTTGTTATGGAATCCATTCTTGCAACTTCACCTTGGCAAGTCTTTCTTACCATTAACACTAGAATATATTTGCACAAATGTTTTGCCCATGTCAGAGTTGTATAACATGGCAAGACAATGCTACAAATAAAACTTCGCAAAACATCCAAACACCAAGATACGATGGATAATTCTGAAAATTTAGAAAATCTGTGTACTTCAATTCTACATAGACTTTACAAATATAACAGTATTTTGCACTCTTGATCGTAAAAACACCTAAACCGTTCAAATAGAATTATCCAGCCTTTGTGCTCATGGTGCTTGTGTTGGAGAAATTCCCAATGTTCAGTCACAGGCAGGGTTGCAAGCTCTGGGTGGAGCAGGTTCATATGCAAATATTCTTACAAAGCCGAAGGAAACATTTGGGAAACATTTGAGAAACCAAGTCACTGGGCTTGTAAATGCAGGTCACCTAGAATACGCATCCCAATTGTTATGCAAATAATCAAGTCTCTCAAGCCACGAATAAAAGTTCCAATCAGTCCAGTTTGTTTCAATCAGTCCACTTTGTTAGATCAGGTTGAAGCGTATCCAAAGGATACGACATCCAGGGGCCAACAACTTGTCCACTGGTCCTTTAATTCCATAGAGAAAATATGAGCTAATGTAGGAAACTCCAAGGGGGTAATTGGTTGAGAGATACACAAACGCACGGAATACTGGTCGGATGCCTACGGCTTATAGCGAGCTAGTTTATTTTCACCCAACAAGGCATCACTCGGGTGTATCGTTTTATACGTCCCTTTATACCATTAAACCAAACACAATCTTGATATTGAAAACAAATTCACTTGCGGGATAATAATTATCGATATTTGTCACAGAAGAAAAAAAACACAATAAAATTCCAAGCATCGTATTCATCATATACCCTACAATTTAGGAGGATGTTTGCTTTCAAATAAATCTATTACCGGGAGATAAAAATCATATAATAGTATCAGGTATTCAGGTTTTCCCCCGGGTATATGGGGGAAAAGTTCTGAAACTGTCCGCATACTCTCGAACTTATGTTCTAGTTGAAGAATAGAAAATAACATCGATGGACTCCGGATTCTTCGTTTCTACCGTTTTGAACAATTTTGATAAGTTCCATTATTAAAGGAAGCATAAGAAATTTGCAACAACATACGGTCTCTTTCAATGCAAGATAATGCTTTTTGATATGATAAATGCACCTTTCAAATTTCAACGATATGTAAAACAGAAGAAACTTCTAAGGTAAATCGAAGAGCTTGTGGACACATTTCCTGCAGTTAAACTATATTGAATCTAACAGAAAGTGGTTTCGCCAAATATCATGTAACTGACTGTTAGGGTAAGACCATGAAGACTTTGATTATCTGGTCCCTTTTGGTGATGTGTGTGTATTCAACTGGTTTTGACATCGCAAAGATTTATAATTTGAAGTGAAAGCCTATTAGAGTTTGGTAGCACACCGACTGGAGCTCACAGCATCCTCCAGAGATTAACGGTGTGTCGGAAGACATAATATGACAAATTTATCAGGCCTCTCTTGATCTGTCGAAATTAATCTATTGGGACAACGCCCTTTCCATCATGGGAGAATTTTGAGATGATTGAGCAGGACTTTGGAAGTCATTCTGTTTCATGTATCAAGGACATGATATCGGCGAAAACACTAAAATAGGTTTTCAAGTCCGTGAAATTATTTCACGTTAATGATCATAAGACCACTTTAAAGATGTTAATATTCATGCAAATGATGGTAAAAATATTGAAGGAGATATTGATCAGGCCCTTAAAAATGACCAGTAAAATGAGTTTGATATTCATTTGTATTAAGGAATAATGGTTAGTGATACTGGTTTGATGATGACAACATCGTGATCTCTAACCGACATCATTGAAAACTGTTGACAGCTTCCTCCGGCAAGAAATTTTTACCTAGTATTTATATATTTGTATTCCATACCTGCTCCGAATTTGGTGTTATTAGTGTCCTGTGAATAAGGTATTACGATTATGAACACGGAATTCCTTATCTAGATGAAGGCTGGTTACTGCCTTCACCAGTATAATTTCATAATGAGGATTCTGTGTTGACCGTGTCATAAGGATGTTGGAATGTCCTTTCTGTTATGTTCGCGTTGGTGTTATTATGTATGACAATAACCGAAGAACTGCTTTTTCGAATATAACTGAGTAAAGTTACAAAATAGATGAATTTCTTATATTTTTCGAGGGGTTCAACCATACATGCTCCGTGAACGTGAGGATACCACCTGATTTGCACATGAATGTTCGCACTCATTTTGCATCATAGAGGAGCAAATACTCTGTACTGGTCTTCATTCCCGGGTAATACCTTTATCGATATTAATCGTTCAATATGACAAACACGTTCCACGTTCCACGTTATTCCTCGTCCAGAGAACGAGTTTTTACCGGCGAGAACAACGAAAAAGATTTTTTTCTTATCTAACCGAGCGGGATTTGGATTCCCAACGTATTGCTGGGCATGCCAAGGCAGCATGCTGAATTCCTGGGGAGCACCAGTTGTTACTCGCGGATCAGGCTGAAGCGTATCAAGCGGATATGATATCGAGGGGTAATTCAATACCCATTTGTAGAATATTTGTTCCATGTTCCAAAAATAATATATAGCACTTACAGCGAGCAAACAATGACTTTGCACTATCGATCATGCGGGTTAGAAGACATATCAGTAAGTACTGACAAGACAACAGGGGCACATCACCACTATATCTATTTTTGTGACTAAGTTAAGCTACAGACCTATAGATCCACCATACCCTTGCCTATACTTACGCTTTGAAGTCTAACGGAAGCACAGCATCATCTGATTACCACAAAGCTTTCATTTATACTGGGATAACGCGTTTGTTAGATCTTCTAGCATAACTGTTCAAAATATTCCATCAAATTTCAACTGATCTGATATCGATTTGATAATTAGCCTGTGGTAATGAAGTATTCCTGGAATATAGGTGTTTGTTCCTAGATATGATAGACAGACGTCCTCCAGAAATATAGGGGAAATCTGTTTCCGCATGAGAGTTGGAATTTGTAGATCCCAGAAGTCACCAAGCAGTAGACAGTTATTCTCGGAACTAATTTAACCCTACCAAAATGCCCCCCCCCCCTCACCCCCACCAAACTTTCTCCGCTATCTCCGGATAGAGAGCTAACGCCTTGGGACTTCATTGTTTATCATATTGGGGTCATTTTGAGCCTATTTTCGTAACCTTCCGAGGAGACGATTATCTGAAATTCAAGACGGAGGCCAATTGGAGTGCCCGGAAAGTGATGTTTTCGTCATTTTTTTTCTTCAAAATTTCTGCTTTTCTGCGATAAAAACAGAAAACTGGCGTATGACTGGTTCCTCGGATCATGGGCTTAAGCGAGTTCAAAATGCGTGGATTTGTATTTCAAATTTGTGGATGGGGGAGGGCAGGCGTGGGGCTTTAGAGTTGCCCACATGGCCTATATCTTATCATCTTCACCACGTCGCGGTTTCTATTTGTGAGCCAAAGGCGAATCCTTGACCAACTTGCATAGCAAACCGCGTTCCGCCCATGCAGTAACGTGACCTAGAAAAACTGCGCTGCTAAACTATTCGCTCCTAGTCTGAAGGAGGGACGTCCGGAACAACAACAATTCGCTGATACCGAATGTAAAATATTTAATCCAAGCACGCATAACAATAAAATATTAATGGATAGACCAGTGAAATTTTATAGAAATCCGTGCGTTTCAACCCAATTCAAGTCCTTCAGTGGGAAGGTGAGGTCGGATACACTGACCGCCTTTAAAGCTTCGGTGTTTTCTACATTTGCATGGCTTGTTGGATGTTTGATGGTAGATGAATGGAGATGAATGAGTTTATTTTTTCTTCAAATAGATTTTGTTTTAAATGATGTTTCCTTATATTTATTAATGTTCATGGTTGTTGAAAAGGTGCATGTTCTTGCCACTGGGTATCGCACAAGCTATCTACTATGGTATTTTCGATCTGTTGTCACGGTCGCCATGGTCGCGGTGCTTAAGTGATCTGATTGGTCAATATGTGCAGGATGCCGCTGTGTGTCGTTGATCGCGATACACTGCCCAAGCGGACCAGGGGTTATATCTATCATACAGATAGAGATACCCTGGTTTTAGCGAGGATGATATCTTATAGGCATATATCTTATTTTCCGCGTCACAAGAATTCATCACGTCGTCGTATTGTGTTAATTAAGACAAAGAAACGATGGTCATTGTCCATCACCAGTATAATTAATTTGGATTCTGTGTGAACTCTGCCATCAGGAATGAGTCTTGTAAATTGGTTCTGAGCAACAAGGCAATGTGACGGACCAAGACATCCTTATGTGTACCGAATGTCCTTTCTAGTATGTTCGCATTGGTTTAATTATGTATGACAATAACTGAAGATCTACTTTTTCCAATGTAATTTTCTTTCAAACTACACATCATCAGACTGTACAGATATGTCTTTCATAATATCTTATGCGAAACCTTCTCATTATTTATCTCAAGTTGGCATCCGCTGTAGTGCTAAGTATATGTAGGCGGAAAGCAAGGGTGATAAAGCGCATTCACTCTGCCAGATTAAAAATCTAACCACAGCGAATTGCTTTCAGAATTGAGAGCTATTCTTCCATCAAACCCTTAACCATCTTCCGGAAACAGGAGGAAACATGTACGTGTCTAGCTGCATCTAAGTGTCACGCTCGATGAGTAGAAAGGTACCACATCCAGTACCACATCCAGGCCTGGATGATCGTCGTTCTATATTTGTATAAAGAATACAATTAGGCTTTACCTTGATTAGAGATTAGTGTATACCGTAATATCACAATTCCTGTTCGTGTTATATTATATTAACGGTTACATGTACCTGTATGTTAAACTTGCTGGTATATTAAAGAAAAGCAAAATATCGACCCGTGGAAACTCCGGTGGATCAAATGATATTTGATTGGCCAATTCAAAATTTTGTAAAAAGAATTTAATTAGTTTGTAAAGAAAATTATAAGAACGTCCAGTCAATCATATTTCACATTACTGGTTTGAACAGAAAACGGTCTGCCATTGCGGAAATGTAGTAGTGTCCGCATACATTCAACATCCGAAATGGTTTTTCTTCATTCTTTTTAAGCTCGTGTTAACAGGATAAAGAGAAGGTCAGCAGTGCATCTTCTGTAATCAGCTATGAATCTAACGTTCTATAATGGCGCTTTATGTATTTTTCGTTTCCTGTAGTATATGTATCTACTTGCTGTGTATACTCCGTATATAGCCGCCGACGCGGTGGATATATACATCTTACATTTTTTTTATCGAAACAGAAATGGACTTCATGCTCTGGTGGCCATTATACGACAAGAGAGATGATTAAGCCCACATTTCCGATATAATTTTAGTCAACTAAATCTACTGGCCCTGTTCTAAATAGTAATATTCCAGAAGGACCCGTATATGTCGTATACATATCCCACGAACTATCATTCGATAAATCCCGTGAAAGGTCCAAGTACCTTATTCAAGATCAGAACAATTATTGGATCAAGATTCTTCGATGTTATACAATTAAGTGCCACCTCTCCAAGTTGGTGATCACCCTTGTGATCCATTGAAACACTTCTTCAGCGTGGAATTAACAACGATCTGCGCCAGGGATAAGAACAGCGACATAAGCGTGTGGTCTTCCGACATATCACGGATGTTCACCGGTTTGTTCTCCGAGTGAGAGTCTTGCATGCCTGAGTAAAATCCATGTCGAGATGCAACATGTCACAAAGTACCAGCCTGCATCAAGGCAATGTAGAAACATATGTTACAGAACGAATGTATGGACATTTTCAACGCAATGAAAAGATAACGAAGGGATGTGTTTTATTACTCGGAGATTATAGTATAATTGTCCTGAGTTTCGCGAGAACAGTGAAACAATAGGCGAAAGATATCAACTGAAGTATGAATGAATGAATGAATGATTCGTTTATTGTAGTTAAGGTCATAGGCACGAATACAAATAAATACATAGTAATAAACATGTTCAGTAGGTGCGCACATATACAGTTAGCATTGCTGTATTTAACAGGTTAATCATTGTTCAGTTGGAGTAGATGATGCCTTCTTTTCAAAGCAATGTCACAATACAACATAAGATTTTTCAATGTTTCTCCCTTTGAAGCCATTAACGTATTGAATCGGTTATGTGACTTTACCCTTAAATATTTTTCTGGTATTAATTGGTTACGCAGTGAATCTAAAGCTGGACAAACAATAATAAAATGGAATTGACCTTCTATTGCTTGGAGATCGCACAAGGAACAAAATCTATTCTCCCGTGGTGTGTTGCTAAAGTCCTGCCGTACCAACTCTCACCTTTGCAAACACATTTCGTAGTCTAGACACAGCTGGTTCAGTCAAATAAAATTCAATACTAATATTATACTTATACTCGTTATATGTGACATATAACGATTACAATGTGTAATTGTGCTAACCCAATCTTGCATACATTTCATAACAATTTCTTGGGTATCTGAATTTCGGCATGTTTACCAATTTTAGCCAGAATTTGATACATCTGACTGAAGTATTGCAGAAGAGGGGATAACGCCCACACTCGCCGATAGCCATAGCATTAGGTGTACTATTTCCGGTTCTCAAGAAGCGTTTGCAGGCCATATATTGCACGCGTTTAATCTCAACGTATTGCCTATGACCCCAAATTTCCGACCCGTAAAGTAAAATTGGTTTTATTCTGGTATAAAATAGCTTAAAGAAGACGTTGTAAGGTAGGTCACCTAAATACCACATTGTCTTCAACACTTCAGTTAATGCACGTTTTCCCTGAAGAGCTACGTTATGTATATTCTTCATCAGGTTCATTCGATTGGAAAATATTACACCGAGATACTTGTATGATGTAACAATTTCTAATACATTGTTTCCAAATGTCCACTTTTCCCATTTACTCAAACCACTCCCTCTTTTAAAAACAACTATTTTCGTTTTCATAATATTTACATATAACTTCCATTGTTCACAATATGAATACAAAATATTGAATTGTCTGTGTAGACCTTTCGGAGTGAATGAGAAAAGGACAACATCGTCAGCGAATAAAAACATAAATATCTCTAACAGATCTGGGAAAAGTTGTACCCCATCTTCACCATTTTCGGTTATGTCCGTATCCAACTGATTTATGTACATCGAAAAAAATAAGGGACTAAGAATACAGCCTTGCCTCAAACCGATTGAACATTGAAATTCTTCCGTTAGCCCCCCATTGCTTTTCACACAAGCTTTGACCTCAGTATAAATAGCTTTGAGGCAATTAAATATTTTACCATGCAGGCCATATTTTGACAACAGGGCGAACAGCTTACCTCTATTAACTAAATCAAACGCTTTTTTAAAATCAACAAAAGCTACATATAATTTACCCCTTCTTTTGCACATATGTTTCTGGACTGCCGCAAACAATGTAAATATATTATCTACAGTGGAGTAACCCTCCCTGATACCGCTTGCCCCTCTGATATTATATTTTGATCTTCTACCCTTGCTGAAAGACGTTTGTTTATAATGGTTGTAAAGATTTTTCCAAAAATGCTCAATAAGGACATTCCTCTATAATTGTTTGGATCTTCAGTAACCCCACTCCTGAATATTGATACAATTATGCCGACACGCCATTTGTCCAGAAACTCGCCAGTATCGAAGATATGGTTGAACAAATTTTCCATATACGGGATACATATTTCAACTGAGCATTTGAAAAACTCACTGAGAATGTGGTCCAGACCAGGCGATTTGCGTCCCTTTAAAATTTGGATTGCCTCCCTTATTTCCTGTTCAGTTATCGGTGCATATCATCAGGCGCATTCTGCTCTGCGATAGTCGTACTAATTTCTGGATTTTCTCTCTCGTCTACGTTGAAAAGATTTTTGAAATAATCTTACCACTTTTGGCTGCCTATATTATTCCCAGCAGTTGGTTTTCTCATATTCCTCATTATTGACCAAAATTGTTTGTCATGTACCTTTTCAGTGTGTGTATTTAAACATTTGTGCCTATTTATTTCTTTCTTGTTTTGCTTGAGCACTTTATATATTTTCCTTGTATTAGAATAATTAAGAAAAGATCTATTATTTCTATTTTTACGAAAAAGTCTAAGAGATCGTCTGCATTTACCTTTTGCTTTACGACATTCACTGTCGAACCACTTATTTTTACGTGGCAATCTGTTTGGTTGAAAGTCTTTACAAAACATTCGCCCCACTTGACTATCAGAGCCGGTACACCCGTTCAAAACACATAGCCCAAAAACTGAACAAAGATCTAATAAACTTCTGCCAAAAGTGTTGACAATACTGTCATTAGAAATTCTTGGAGAGTCGCCCCTGTCTGTCTACTCGAATATGTCCGCCATGCCATGAATGTTATTGAGCGACAGTGTCGGTTCACTTAAGTTTGCAAAGGTTAGCGGGGTCCTATTCAATGTGACAGAGGATATATTATTTTGCTGTGTGTATGTACCTTCGCAAAATACTGGATACTATGATACAGTTACAGAGAAAAATGGAATCAGCATATTGGAAAATTGTATTTTGAGCATCATGGTGGATTTTGGATCCGATCCAAGTATTATGATAGGCGGTGATCTAAACTCAAGGAATATACCGATCTGATGTTTAAGAATTGGCGTAAAGTATTTTGAAATCGAGTTGTGGATATATACTGATAGTTTCGTTGTTTGACTTGGCAGTTTAATTCAGCACGCATAGTTCAGAGAATATTAATCTATAACCGCCTACCTGATGTAGGATATGACGTCTCTAGTTTTAGAATAATGTTACAGTGAACATACAGTGAACAAGTCCTGCTTCTGTTCTCCATATTTGTTACTTTATGCAGTGGACTTAAGAATTTTATAATCCCAGCCTCGTGGGTGGCTGTGAAGAAGCGATCGGATTGAATACGAGGTCTCATTCCAGGCTTAGATTTATTTAGATTAAATGACCATTAGCTGTGTTCTCTCTCTGGGAGTTACCGGTACCAGGAGTGTATGTGTGCGGGGGATGTATGTGGATTTGAAAGAATGGGCCTGAGCGTAGGTGAGTTGATAAGATGGCACACTTAAAAGATGGTTTACGTCAATATGGTTAATATATCTCAGACGTAGGAGAAGAAAGCATAAAAACTGGACCAGAATCCGGTAGGCGTTATTTAAGAGCTCAAAGACTGAGAGGCCATTTATTTACTCTATAATATGGTTTATTGTCCAATCTCAGTTGGGCTTCCGCGTTCAATTACTTTACAAGCTTAAGAGACGCCACCACTGGCAAATTTCTACTTTTATATCCTTGCGCTATATTGCACTGATCGTTTAATGGCGTTACTATGGTAACCTTTTTCCGTTATCTAAATTTCTATCGATATTTTCAAAGTCTGCTGTATTCGATTGTCTGCCGTCTAGCGTCTCTCGTAACTGCGTATGTATGTATCTTCCTGGTGGCTGTCATATCGATTATACTTGACCGTACTTCAGGTAAATTATCTCAGTGGTGATAGTTTTTAATTCAAGCCAGGTGTCAACATGTTTGCTTCCACTCCTTCACCTGTCATCTCCACTTCACATGTAACACTCATTTGTCGAACCTCTAAGGGAATGTGCACCCATTTAGTGCCGGCTATCTGCATGCATAATTCAGAGCGAATCTGTCAAAACGACTAAGTTTTAGAGAAAGCAGACAATGCGAGTATCGCTTTCTGTTCTACACATGTATAACAAGACCAACATTTCTGCTATCTTGTTTAATCGATAAATACAATCCATTATGTTAAGACTTTTTATTTATTTTTTTCTGGACTGTATCGTTGAACTGAAATATCGTGATTTCACAAGCCGGTTAGTAATGCCGTCGAAAAAGTGAATGAATATGAATGTTCGATAATGTTGAGATAGTGAACCTTTACTCGGTGAAGTTCAGATATGCGTGACAGTGCTTGATGGGATTCGAACCCGGCACGGCCGAATGTTAGAGCGCATATATGCACTGTTGGCGATTTGGTATCGATCGATCTGTTAGGATCGATACACTGCATGGCTTGGTTAGTTACCCATACGAGTTCTGAATATAAATAACTCAAGGAGTTTCCACTAAATCAAACCAATACGTGAACGCGCTAAGCTAGCTAATTAGGCCAATCCGCTGCGAGGTAAGAGATGTGACAGGTTTGAATTTCATCGGTACTTTGATGTAAGGATGAAATCGACATCGGAAGTCAAAGCAAAAACCGCAGGCCTGAGATACCGACATGCTAACTCAAAACAAGCGCGGGGGATGAAATGTACAAGATTGTATATAATAGAGGCATCGATCCAAGAACTCAGTCGAATCACCAAAAATGTCCAGGTATACCCTCTGCGAGGATTTAGGATTTACCTGGACTTGTGAAGATGCATCAACATATATTCTAGTCGAGTTATCCTTCGGGACATGTGAAAGCCCATTTCGAGGCTAATGCATTACCGAGGTTACACACTGGCAGGAGACCATAATGTTTCTGTGTGATATTGGTACTGGTATGCTGTAAGGTATAATTTTCTGGAAAGATTTTACATCCTTTGAAAATGAAATGGGAGAACAATCATACACCGTAATTTTGCAAATTAACGATAACCGAATCAGCTCGTTTATAAAGCACACATTTTGACCGCGGTTCGCAGTTCGCGGAGACCAGCAATACAATTATTTCCTCAGATATAGAAATCTGTATTTTTTTTATTATGAGTACTTTGAACTCCAACTCTGTATAGCAAGAGAAAATGTCATACTCTAAATCTGACCCCAGGGGGCGCTGTTATGAGTCGCTGAATGACTGGTCCCGAATAACGAACTGCGAACTGCGGTATAACTTTATGAACGTCACATTTGCTACACATTACCTTTTTCCCATCTACGAATGGAACTAAAAAATTCAAATAAAATACTTCGGCCCTCCCCGATTGCCTGGCAAACAAATGATGATAAACGAACTATAAAGATTAATGAGCATAATACATGTAGGCCAAAGTCCGACAGGGCAGAAAACAAAGAGCAAAGTAATCATGGAAACGTATGACATCCTGAGGCATACTAAACACGACGGAAATGTTTATCGACATAATAATAGCAGTGTTACCTCAAATAAGCTTTTATTATGCAAAATAACGTTTCTTCTTCATTTTATAAACACATAGTAAACATATATTATGAAATAAAGTATAAATATATGAAGACATAATATTTTCTCATCTATTTTATATCTCAACATAGCTAGACAAATGGTGATGAGCATAACCAAAAACATCATAGCAATATCTTACAAAGTGTCATTGAGCTGTTTCCAAGTTATGTTGGTAGACCAATGGCTTGTTTCCCTAAATCGTGAGTTCGATGCCCAACCGAGCCAGTGAATTTTCACTAGAGGATCACATACTTTTTGTGATGGCAACCACCTTTTTTGTTGATTAGCTTGCATCCGATCTAATTGGCCATTAACATATTTTGTTTAGGACCTGATAGCATCGCCTTTTTGGTGAGGGATTTGACCCAAATTGAGTCGTAACATTATTATCTGTCTGCGAACATCATTAAAATGTACATAAACAGAAGAATTCACATATACAGACAGCGAGGAAATGCTCTGATTTGATCATTGTGACGTGAACATGATTCAGGTATAAATACGATTTAATGATCGTTAATGGTGACGTGAACAACACTCAGGGGTAAATATGATATAATCTTCGTAGTCTGATTAAAACAGACACAGAAAGAGATTGTCGAACGCCAGAATGAATCTGTTAACAGATCTCTAACGCCAGAATGGATCTGTTAACAGATCTCTAACGCCAGAATGGATCTGTTAACAGATCTCTAACGCCAGAATGGATCTGTTAACAGATCTCTAACGCCAGAATGGATCTGTTAACAGATACCCTAACGCCAGAATGGATCTGTTAACAGATACCCTAACGCCAGAATGGATCTGTTAACAGATACTCTAACGCCAAAATGGATCTTTTTTAATCAAATTGTAATGATCGTTACTGACGAAGAGATCATTACATGTAATTCCAGATGAAGTATATACAATATATATCAATATGTATAATATGAACATGAATACACAAATTAAAGAGATTTGATTTCAACTGGGAGACATACACCCACTTCCTTATCAACAAGAAACATACAGGATAGTAACTGTTCTTTAGAATATATGGTCTGCAATACCACTAACAGATATGCTGTACCTGTCCATGCTATCATAAACGTTTATGCATGTTAACCCTACCAGGCTTGGGCGATATGGGGGTATCTCCCAACCAGGGGACCCATTTCGTTCAGCTCTCTTGTTCCCTTCGTTCCGAGTCTGCGGCGGAAAGTTTGGCAGGGGACCATAATTGCCCCCCAAGCGTAGATAGGGTTACAATATTGGGGCTGATATAGAGCATTTGTATTTTTCTGTTTCATAGTATAAGCCAAATCTTGATAAACAGTAGAGTATTGTTGTACTAATGCAGTAGATTTTACTAGAAGTCCAAATTAAATTGTTCAAAGGGGGATAAGGGTATTCATCGATGGTGTAGCACTGCATGCTGCCTGAGATATTGGCAATGTTACTGGCTTAAGGTTCAGGAAGAAAAGAACAAATCCCATTAAAACGAAATGGGGCTTCAAACATTTGGCCCTGTATAAAAGCCATCAGTTTTTCTAGTAGCCAGTTTCAAGTTAGCACAAAGTTTGTCCTCATCGATTCGCTTTTAACCACCAGTTATGATCAGCTCTTATATTGAACCAAGGTGTCAATTCAGTCCTCCCAGGAATGGTTTCCTTATCCTTACTTCTCATCTGAAAATATTTAAGGCCGAGTATTGGTTTCCGCAAGGAAGTCGATATAGAGTGTTCAGTAGTTGATATTGTTCGTTTTACGACCACCAAATAAAACGTCTTCTAGGTATGCCAAAAGTTCGGTTCTCGATGGGTGATCCGTATATGTCCTTGGCCTGATGTTGTTATCAGAACCAATCGATGATGCAATGTCAAGGTCACCGCTACGCTTTCCTCTCGCTGCGTGGAAGACGTTGAACGGATGACCTCTTTTGGATCCCGAAGCAATCCGTGCTAGAATCACCATGAGTCGGTCGGAAAAACGTTGAAGTCGAGATCCACTTCTTTTCTGTTAACGAGAAAAACAATTGAACACATGAATGATATACCGTTCGAAGGCTAAGTGCACATGGGTATCATTCGTATACGATTTTTTTTATAATGCACAGTTGGACAGTAAATAAATATAGTGAATCAGATACATTCAATTCGGACACGAATCTTACATTGAACACATAAACCAATGACCGTGACCTTCGGTTCTGCCGATTCGCCAAGGTCAATATTCGAATATAATATGTACGTCCATAAATTGCAATCGAAATTGTGCAGGGTAACATGGTGTGAGCATCTTCTTTTCGTCTGAAAATTGTCATGACATACCGTCGAGAATCCAGTGACTAAAAGCCGAGATCATATTCACCTCTAACATTGGCGTGGCGAGATACCAATATTCGTATCCGTTAAAGCAAATAATATAAGTAATCACCTGTTTATCTAACGCTGCAGCATTCGTCATCACGAAGAGAGAGGCCAAAACTACCACTGAGAAGAGTGTGAACTTGTTCATATTGTTGGATCTGTAAGGCTTCGTCTTAGAAAAACTCTACAAATATAAGAAATATATAAAGTCAAACTCTCAGTTAGGAATTACACAGCTAAAAATTTTTACTCTTAAACTTGAAAGAATTAAGGTACACTCATCGACGTACTATGTTTGCAGGGTAGACGTGTCGGTCGTTATTTATGATTGGGGAGTTAAGACGTTTATCAGAGCTATATAGTACAGGTTACCAGTAAGGAAATTGGGAAATCGAAGCGTTCATTAAAGACGTCATCATTGTTTCCTCAATCCCAACGTCGTTCACTGTAACGAATGTCGTCATTGAGCGAGAGCCTCGCTTTCAATAGCAATGATGCTGTCTTGTCATGAAGTCGGTTGCTAAGAAATAAACTGCTCTGCGTCAAATGTTTCGATTTGTTGAACAAAATAGCAAACATCAATCACGCTGAATGTAGTATTCGTGAAATTAACTCTCTCGTTACTTTCCGCATCACATATTCCCGGATAGACTATAAAAATTACGCCACGCCGTTAAGCCCAGTCGTGCATCCTTTTTAGCTAACGTTTATTGATACGTCTTCAACCATATTTCCCTTAATGGATGATCCAAATATTTATTTGTGTCTTAGTTATGGAGTGCTTACAGTGTATCCGCGGTACAATACATCAGGCAAAAGATAGAGCTGTGTCTGATATATCACGCTCGTGATCTTTTAAATAAAAGATACGAAAATATGCTTCGAGGCTTCTGATGCCTTTGGATACAGATATTTCAATATTCCCCGTACAAATCTGATTGTGCCGATACCGGATCGCATTTCATTTCCTGTAGTACATTCCCACCGTGTTTGTTCAAGGTTGCAGTTAGCCGCGAACATGCTGTACAGGAAAACAAATCCTCAAAGAAGAAAGACAACGAATCTGATCTAATAAGGCCTACTCTTCATATTATGCGTTGGCGTGCGAAAAAGGAAAAAAACAGGTTGAAAAAGAAAAAAACAAATGGCGTTCGGTCGGCAAAATCGGACGTTAATAGCAACTCCACGGTTTCGACGAGTATGATTTCGATCCCGCTGACGGCTATACGTTATTATCTCTCTCTCTCTAAAACATTATTTTACATACAATAAGAATTATCATATGACATTGTTCGAAAACGCGAGATTATTAACAGCTAAATTACATTGAATCACCTGTAGTAGCCTACTCTGCAACATAGTAATTGAGAAACGTTAACTTGTCTGGCTGAAAAGGTTAACACAATTTGATATCTTGCCCACAACACTGACCATAAATGATCGGGTCCGCAGAATGTTCACACAATAATATATCTCTCTCTCATTGTTGAAATCTCTAACAAATCGCCTATTTTGTCACTACCGGTATCAATTTGTAGCAATCATCCTATATATATGTGTCATTATGTCGTGCGTCGGTGACAAATAGTACGTGTTACAGTGGCTAATTATCCAATCAATGATGGAGGATGCTTTGTCGTCTCGTCAATAGACCTTGCGAGTGACAAGCTTGTTTGAAATGATTACCTAGTGGTTACAAATTGTGATACATTGTCGATACGAAGGCAGGTATCATTTACAAGGTAGGATTAATGTCGGCAAATTGATATGAACCTAACTGAAACTGTCTTCAACTTCACTGAAGCATTTTTTACGGAAAGTTTCAAACTAATATTTCAACTTCCATAACTCGGGTGACATCCGGACCTCACTCCGATATCTTCTCAATTACGCCCCACCTTAGTCCGGGGTTCTAGAACCATCAAGTTTCAGGACTTGAGATCCACCTGAGCGAACATTTGTCGTTTTATCGTGAGAACCATGAGGATGATAAATATACACATACTCATTGTTGGAAATGTATATCTCTGGGATTATCAATATAGGAATATAATGGCTGTGAGAAGGATGAGTATAAAGTTATCCCATTTCATAAAATGAGCCTCCATTTCCAAACGTCTATTTTTCAGAAAGTTCAAAATTTTCAATTAAATTCTTCACTTTGCCGAGTAGAACAACCATTCAACAAAATATCACTGCCTCAGTTTTTCAAAATTTGGCCCAGATCTTTTTGTGCCTTTTCTGTGGAATTTCACTGGATTTATTTTTCAACTGAACAGAACTGGATAAAATGAGATGGTCACACTTTGGACATTAACATTTGAGCAACCAGATCAACATTTATAGAATACTGAGGCACGGCTTTTGTCTATACC
Organism: Hanleya hanleyi; assembly: GCA_036873755.1. NCBI lineage: Eukaryota > Metazoa > Mollusca > Polyplacophora > Lepidopleurida > Hanleyidae > Hanleya > Hanleya hanleyi. Next base: position 41,533 of record JAVTVY010012958.1, read on the forward strand.
TAGTTAAAAATAACTATCGAACCCCCATGATGAATATTTTTCCAGAAATAACCGGTTTACTTTTTAGACCGGGGAAATCAAGTGATGGGATTGAGTGAACAGATTAACTGATATTGGGGAGCCACACAGTGGTTGTGTGAGACAACTGAGATCATCACTCAATCAGGCGAAAATAACATTTTGAAGGCTAGAATTGCACCTGACCAAATATGTATTCGGCAAAATAATCTCACCGGGATCGGTATTTTACTGAAGAAATGTGCAATAATATTTTTTTTCTCGTAAATTTGGACCCCCAGGTATAGGTAACAAGCCCTTAAAATCCATGAAACAGGGGTTGTTTTTGCCGTATCTCCCGATGAGTTAAGTTTGGACATATTTCCTCTTCATGAGTAAAGCATCTCATGTGTACCGTACTAATCGCGTTTGATGTTTTCCGTCCGATTTTTTTTGCAAAAAGCAACATTAAACTTATCGATTTTCGAAATTGAAAATAATATCTTCTGACATGATGGCGTTTCTGCATGGGTGTCATCAACTCAACCAATGGGAGTGTCTCCATAATGGCAAGGGGATTTTCCGTTTTCTACATATGAGGATAAAATCCTAAGAAAAATAGGAAAAGGAGCATACACGAACAGAACAATCAATCGCAAGCCAGATTGTTATACGGAGAAAATCATACGTGTAATCTCCCGAAATTATAGCAATGTTCAACTTGTCACAAATAGCACGTATTATGTGGATATGCATATATACAAAATTAGATTAAACTTATATATATATATATGGCATCTCAAAATGACACCATATTATACTCATACCATGCATTGCAATGCATTTGTGGTTACATGACTCGTTTGAAGCCAAATCACAATATATATATAAGTATTAATCGATAGGATCCTCGATAGCTTCCAAGCTGAGTCCGTTTAAATATCTAGCGTTTTGGAAATCAATACAGACTGCCATAAGAGAACTCTTAGATGTGAAGACTGATGTCATACATATTTAATTAATGACCATGTCTAATACGATCTAGGTAGAATATATTTGCGATAAGTAACTTGAGGCCATAACCATGTCGGAAATAGTGCATATTTGTTTGGCTATAATATATAAAATATGCTGTACTATAGTGCGCGTCAGTGTCTCAGACCGTACTATTGTATTAAATCAGCACTATTTTAGGTAGAGCTCTTACACGTCATGGATACTAAAACCAATTATTGTAGATTAGTGGCAAATACACATAAGTTAATACGATAAAGGAATTAATATATGATCTAAATGTACCACCATTTTCATTTGCCAGCATGATAGGAAATCGTTTCACAGAAATGTACATATATCATATATCTATGCATGTATGTGTCCGCACTGTGTTTTCAAGTTTTCTAATTTATCTTTTGAATTTTGTTGAACTATATAACCATGATAAGCTCACACATTCGCCTTCAAATGTACCAAATATTACCGGAGTTATCGGTTTTTCAAACAGAATGTCTCCTCAGGCTATTGTAAAGTTAATTAACAACTCGCTGAATTATACAGAATCTCCGGCCTGATAATGTGAAGAGGAGTGATAATCTGTTCCGTAATATTAATTTAGATTAACACGGCTCCAGTTGCCTTAGTGTTACCAGATGATGCAATATATACGATGGTCTTCATACGAACAATCACAATCGGTGCGTAATTCAACGCTTACTTGGGAACAACTAAGAATTTGCGTCTGTCAAAAATACTGACCACAGCTTTTCTTTGAGCACCATTGTTTGCTTCCATCTATCATAAAAATGTTTAAGTTTAAAAGAATATTCAGCTTACTCTAAATGATTTGTATAAAAGATGTGAGTGAGTATGATTTAACGTCGTTTTCAACATCTTTTAATCATATCATGACAGTGCGCATAGTTATCCTGGACATTACTCAGCCCAGCACTCGATCGTCCAACCACCAGTCACCCAGGGGAAATGGACATGGTTGGCCTACCGATGTTAATAATTTCAAATAAATTTTAAAAAGAAAAAAGAAAACAAATCTTCAAATAGATAGAAGTATACGAAAGAACATGCAGGATGTATTTAAGGGATAGCTTTAGCGAACGAATATTCCTCTAAAAACCTACAAGAACTATTATATTGGGATAGAAACATATTATACAATGACAAAATATAAATTGTCGCTTACCTTGATTTTAACACCGTTCTCCAACCTTTGCCAACAAAACGTACGCAAAGTAAATAAATAAGTCAAATTGTTCTTGAATTAGTCTGACTTGATTCTAAAACGTCCTCTCTCCAGACCGCTTCTTATTGCAGAGCACCGACCCCGCGTATCACCGATCATCTTTGAGCAAGGCTCCCACCCACACAAGAAAGGCAACAAAACTTCGTATCGACTCCGCCCTAACGTTATCCTCAACTGGAGGCATCGTGGCTAGTTAACCCATTCACGACCATGTTCTCAATATCCGCCAACTCAAAATGATCGAAGAAAGGAATCGCGCATTCTGTAGCACAAGGCAGCGATGGCATTACCGGTATAACTTCTATATCGCTACAATCATATTGAAGGGTTAATGGGTCTTGTCACTTGACGTAGTTCAGGTAGATAAAAAAATACATGATACTATAATTATTGTGGTGTTGCTAATCAGGAGAAAGCAAACAGGGATGTATCCCTGGGGAGTCCCTTGGCATCTTATTATAGAAGTAGATCGATGCTTCTACATCAACACACAGACACGAGAATCTGTATGTCTACTCGGGGGAGGCATCGCGTCATACACAAGCACTGTACGTCAACAACATTTAGATCTCGTCTACTTTGATAATTTGTGTATTCGTACGGAAGCGTATTAGTGCCAGTGTGAAAAAAAAAATTCCGAGATTTATCTCCTAATTAGGACATAATATCTCCTAATTAGGAGATAATTATCTCCTAATTAGGACTTATTATCTCTAATTGGAGATAATAAGTCCTAATTAGGAGATAATTATCTCTGGTGGGAATAATAAGTCCCCTAATTGGGAGACAAAATCTCGGAAACCCACAGCTAAGCTTCCAATAATAGCGTATTAGTGCCAGTGTGACAAAAAATATCCGAGATTTATCTCCTAATTAGGACTTATTATCTCCTAATTAGGAGAAAATTATCTCCTAATTAGGACTTATTAGAGATAATAAGTCCTAATTAGGAGATAATTATCTCCTAATTAGGAGATAATTATCTCCTAATTAGGAGATAATAAGTCCTAATTAGGAGATAATATGTCCTAATTAGGAAATAATTTTCTCCTAATTAGGAGATAATAAGTCCTAATTAGGAGATAAATCTCGGATTTTTTTTTTTCACACTGGCACTAATACGCTTCCGTATATTCGTGCACTCGGCATGTGATGCCAAAGATAATGCCCCTCCCTCCCATATTGTTGTAGTACATGTACAAACTATATGTCGAAATTCTGTTTACTGTCTGTATCTATATCAATTTATATATAGTGACCAGGATTTGATGTTTATAAAGCTAATCACTGAACGTCTCATATTTGTGAGAGGGGATGTGACATGTTTTTAGCGCCAGTTCATTGGGACCATGCGACTGTCGAAAGATGGAAATATTTCTTGTTACAAACCAATAACAAGCGCTTGCTGGGTCATTCGATGGAGCTTAATTCCAATCTGCTTGTTACCAGACTATCTTTCACGCTTTAGAGTTAAAAATTCTTAATTATTCTGCTCACTGCCGATGCAGGTAGGTCGTATTCCTCCTAATATGTCTTGGTTACCTTTGAGTTGAGCAAGACAAAACTTTCCACAATATATATTTAACTATTATTCTAACCACATGTGCGATCATTGGCTGCCCTAATGACGACACAGTGACGTCACTACGTACTACAGTTGATTTTTGTTAAAAATAAGTCTCTTTTAAATCTTCTTTTCTCTAAAACTATAGGCGATGCACAATCTAATAACAGGAGAATGATTGAACCCTTGAACGCGAGAATTACTGAATGTTTGACATCAACCAATATACATTTGTGCATAGGCTCCACAAACAAGTTTCTTGCAGTTTAACACAGGGAAAACAAAATAGTATTAAAATGTGTTTCGAATATAATCGTTGATACCACAAACGCCAAAGTCGACGACAACTTGAAATGATGAGGCTAAAAAAAAATGTATTAATTACTGATTTAAATCAATATTCTATGAATTTGGAGCCATGACTCTGAAACTTTGGTCAATCTATTTTCTCCACACGGACAAGTTCGAACTTTTTTCTTAAATACGAACATTTAGTGATTGCTGATACGCTGATATCAAGGTGACCTCCTTCATCCCACGATCTTGGACAATATTTTTGTTTTGTTTTTCGTATGCTTTGTTTTCTACGGAAGCGTATTAGTGCCAGTGTGAAAAAAAAATTTCCGAGATTTATCTCCTAATTAGGACTTATTATCTCCTAATTAGGAGAAAATTATCTCCTAATTAGGACATATTATCTCCTAATTAGGACTTATTATCTCCTAATTAGGAGATAATTTTCTCCTAATTAGGAGATAATAAGTCCTAATTAGGAGATAAATCTCGGAAATTTTTTTTGTCACACTGGCACTAATACGCTTACGGAAGCGTATTAGTGCCAGTGTGAAAAAAAAATTCCGAGATTTATCTCCTAATTAGGACATAATATCTCCTAATTATTATCTCCTAATTAGGACATATTATCTCCTAATTAGGACTTATTATCTCCTAATTAGGAGATAATTATCTCCTAATTAGGAGATAATACTTATTATCTCCTAATTAGGAGATAATAAGTCCTAATTAGGAGATAATTATCTCCTAATTAGGAGATATTATGTCCTAATTAGGAGATAAATCTCGGAAATTTTTTTTTCACACTGGCACTAATACGCTTCCGTAGTTTTCCGTCAGCTTGATGTTGAAAATAAAATGATAAAACCGCAAATTCACTAGACCAATGTCCGCTATTTTTAATTTATTCATGAGACTTGAACTCCAGGAAATATGCAATTATGATGAGATCATTTCAGCAATCGTTACTGTATGGTTCTTAAGCTACTGAGAAAGTTCACGAGAATTAGCACAGCATACAATTACATTTTTAGTAATTATATTTGTCGCCATTTTGAGGTCTTCAATGTGGCAATACATTTTGGTAACAGCAATTATCGAAATCAGAAGGGTCGAAATTACCTAACACCATCATCATCTGCTTATTCATAACAAAACATTTCCAAATCTCCAACTGTCTCCACCTGTCTCCATCTGTCTTTTAGTGTCACAGTCCATGTGTGTTCTAGTATAATCGGAACCAATCGTTGGTTTCTTACTGTATTTTATACTCCTACTATCATGACGAAAATCCGAGGTGAATATTAATTACACAGATACGACTGCATGTGTACATGGACGGTCCTGTATACAATAGAGTTAATACACAAGTTATGAAATGAATAAACTTTCTGAGATCATTTGTGTCACTAATTAGAATTATATTCTCGTCAGTTTCAGAAAATCCAAGACAGGCTAATCAACGTTCAACTAATATTTCGAAGGAAGGTTGTGCGTCGCATACATGCTGTTTCCCTTTTGATAATTTTCAGAGCAGAACGACTATGGTCACGTACAGTTGTTTAAGGAGTAGCGGATCACTTTCCAAACAAACCTCGCTTGCGTTGGTTCTCTTGATGACCAAATGACGAACTTGGTGTTATTTATAAGGATTTTTATTCCGTTTTAAAGTGATACTACACCTAATACGATACGCCGTTTATTTCCACAGAAAATAGCAGTTTGTCCCGGGTCTTGTTACGGTAGTAACGGATCAAATTCAGGGATAGCGGATCACGCCCCCTGGTGTTGAATAATCGCTTTAAGCATCAACTATAGAGAGGTCGTATCGAAATATCTTACATTAATATGTTGCATAAATCATTATTCAAGGAGTGGGTGAGTGGATTTGAGTTTAACGTCGTTTTCAGCAATATTTCAGCTATATCACGACGTCCCCTGTTAGTCGACTCTTACGACAAGCTCGGGGATGCTGGGGTTCTATTCTGGTAGAGGAGAAAAGCAAAAAGACAGGATTAAGTAGAGCTGGGAAAGAGTTTTAGAAGGTCAGAAGAGAGAAAAAGTGATAAAAGAGAGAAAAAGCCCATGACGGGAGTAGCGATATCACAAAAGGGACAGACAGAATGACAGAAAAGGTGCCCCGGAAACTCCACGGGGCCAGTATTCAAACTGACAAACAACAAATGAACAGACAGCATCTTCTTTTCAATTGTTTATGCAAACCAAACAAAAATAAATTACAAATTTTACAGCATTTTATTGAATTTCTTCTGATCACAGTTCCACATAATGATCCAGCAACCCAGACACACAACCTGGCACACTAACCAGTACTCGTACGTGACATCACCCCACAAGAAAATCTGAAGGCTTTCAGTTACTCAAACTGCTCCAGTTGAGGAATATAGACATACATAATTGTGAAAAAAATAATATTTCATACTGAAATAATATACTTCAAGATAAAAGAAAACAATAAATAAGGCAATAATAATACTTTAAACTTTGCATAAACATTCTGGAGAGGGCCAACCATAAAAATAATAATGATGAAATAGCACTTTTGGTATTTCTGATGCATTCAAATAAAGTTCTCTATTTCTGATGAATACAGTTCTATAGCACAGGCACACAGCCTTGCACATACTTGCACAATACAGGGTTCCGGCCTCGGCCGCTAGGATCGCCTTTGTCTTTATTTCGGTTTTATCCCACTTCTATCTTCTGCTAGGCAATGAGCTGGTCCTTCGGGCTTTGAAAGCTCCATTCCCGCTAAGATCTAACGACTGGGGCTCTCCTGGACAGCATGCTGGCATGAATACACATTCGCGGGCCGGTTTTATATTCGGCATATTTGTCTTTCACCATTGCTAACGAATATGGCGGCACAATCGAATAAACTACGACAGGTTTCTATCGATTATAGCAAGTATTAAACTTAAAATCATATAAATCAACCACATACCTTAAAGCAAACACGCAGTAGCTGCTATTTTCACATCCATTTCCATGTTGACTGCTTTTTCTCGATAAACCGAAAATGTCGTTCGCCGCGATCCTGGCGGCTGGGTGGTGGTTATTACGGAGAGATGTCGCCCGCTACGCGTCCAAGCGAAACGATTGGCCAGCCTACTCAGCTGTGCCTAGCAGACGATAGAAGTGGGATAAAACGGAAATAGAGACAAAGGCGATCCTAGCGGCCGAGGCCAGAACCCTGTATTGTGGAAGTCCCGCATTTCCAATCTCTTCATTTCACTCCCTCTGCATTCATAAGGTGACAGTGCACAACTACATGGCACAGAGCACATACCACCAAAGTTTAAAAGCAATCCATCCAATATTAACCGAGATATGCTCCGGACAAAATTTGATGACAGACAGACAGACGAGGTGTGAACTTATAGTCACTCCGGTTACCGGTAGGGGACTAATAATTTCTAGTCAACATGGAAGTAAATGGAATTTGAGATGACCCCCTAATATCGACAAGGGGGCCATTGCACGTGGGCATGCTAGATGACATTTGAGCTGATCCGATACTACCGGAATTACCACCATATGGAATGACGCGAGGAGAACACATTCGGTTGCTTCAAACTTTAAAAGCAACTACCTACTAACTGACCAGTTAATGGTGATTATAAAAATACATACCAATACACGTTTCCGCAAACTGCGTGGAGCACACCAACAAACCTGAAAGTGTTGTTTTTACCGCGCATAGCAAGTCACGTGATTTGAGACCTGGAGTCCTTTCAGCCGTAACCATGGTAGCGTGAAGCAATGGAACAATGCGATGCAGAGATATTTGGTATTTATTTGTTCAGCGTAAAAAGATCTTTCATTCAAATCCTAGAATGGCAATTTTAATGAAGTTTTATTTAAAATATTGCCGGTTAAACTGTAAATGATCCGCTATTTCTTATGATCCGCTACTCCTTAAACAACTGTATCTCCAGGACTGGGTTGATAAGGCTATTTGCTACAAGGACTGCATGGATGTTTGACACTATAACACTATAGCTATTCTCTAGACAGGATTTCTGCTCCATCGTTTCAGCAGTATCGAAAAAACTAAAGCAAACAAGAAATATCTTCAAAAATGATGGCCGACGGAGTTTAAATGGAGAATGTGCGAAATGTTTATTCTGCATAATAAATATTCTTTGGAGTATTGAATTGCGCATGAATAACTGGCACAGCAGATTGTGCATGAATAACTGGCACAGCAGATTGTGCATGAATAACTGGCACAGCAGATTGTGCATGAATAACTGGCACAGCAGATTGTGCATGAATAACTGGCACAGCAGATTGTGCATGAATAACTGGCACAGCAGATTGTGCAGGTATAACCAATTATATACCCCCTAATTAGGGGATATCAGGCCAAATGGCCAGATTCATCCCCAATTGCTACATTTGCCGGACCTGGTTATGTTATAGGTCATAATTGTTTCGAATGGATCACTCAGATTATCAGCCTGGTCTCCATAGATGGAATGGACCGGCTGACCTTTGAGCTTTTCTCTGGCTTGGTTGAATCTATCCCTACAACAGTCTTCATGTTAGTATTTTTGTTCATTTTCTCAGTCACTTACGACTGTTTAAATTCATTTCGTGGAGGCTGCATTCGTGTAATTTAGCGAAAGCGGAGGGAAAACTTGGTTGGAAATCTTATCTGATTTTGCAAGCTCGTCTGAGGTTGAGCCTATTTATGATATAACTACCTGCTTCCCTTGTGAAATGCCTTAACCCGGGAGCTTCTTTATGACATCTCCACATAATAAATACTCAATGAATGAATCTGGCGGAAGCATTATACTTTCACGAAACTGTTACAGGATAGTCAGACGTACGTAATATATAGGCTTAGCGGATCCGTCAGGTTTGAGAAATATTGATACAAGCGTCATCTACCGACGTTTCCATAGTAATGCAAGGGATTTTTTACTTCGGGACTCCCTATATTTGGTATCGCATTGTCACATAACACACATATAGCCATTTGCTCCTCGGAATCCATTACTTGAAAATCTGGTAAGTTGAAAGGTCAATGGCGGCCATGTTAGTTTACAAAGAAATTGCACACAAGCGTTTGATAGACCCTGCTCCATCGGTATATCAAGTTTCGCATTGTTAATCTGTTCATCTGTTTAGGAGATGTTTGAAGCTGATTCAGTCAGATTTATTCGCCAAATGGTTTGTCAAATCATGAAATGAGTCCTTTGTATCAATACCTACATTGCGCAAGGTATAGGACTCATGTCATTTGACAATTCAGTCGAAATTGTCACCTACTGGCGTTTCCATGGCAACGAGACTGATGTTCTACTCTCATGTAAGTTGCTAATCCTAGAAATGTTTGTAGTTTCTTACTGTCTGTGAGCGACTCCATCTACTTGAGTGCATACACCTTATCTGGGTCTGGTTACAGCTTATCTCCGCTGCAGATTGTGCTAGCTTTCTCTATTTGATTTTGCATCTCTCCATAACTTGTTGCATGTGTCGCTCATGCTCTCCTTCCGTTTTACCGAATATTATGGCGTCTTCACACCCTTCAAATGTCTGGTTAATATTTGAATGAAACAAATCTTGTGAACTTTTTAGCACGAATGGGATACGTAAAAACCGATATCTTCCAAACGGTGAGCTGAACGTCGTTGGATAACTTCACTCGTCGTTTTACTCCACATTACAGTAACCACATTCGGCATCTACTATTAAGAATGTTGTTGCGCCTGCCAACAATGGAAGGATCTCTTGTGATGTAGGAGTCACGTGATGGTCTCTACGGATAGACTAATAGACTAGCTGTAGTAATCGTTTCGAACGTAATTATTTCGAATGGATCACGCAGATTATCAACCTGGTGTCTATAGATGGAATGGACGGGCTGACCTTTGAGCCTTCCTCTGGCTTGGTTGAATCTATCCCTCAATCTCGATTAGGATTATATTTGCTTCGATTCCTGGATCTACCTCGGGCCCTACTTTAATACGGGATAACCTGGCCCAATGATTGGGTTACCACACGTGTCACACGTAGTTCCAGAGGCGGGACACTTAATCTTAGGGTTTTCTGGATGTTGATGTCCACAGCTTTTGCACTTTCTTTGAACATTTGATCTAAGACCCCGTGGTTGTCTGTAATCTTTCTCTTCCACAGATAACTTTTCTAGGTGAAAGGCGGTTGCCTTTCAGGTCAATGTCGATGACAACATCAAGAGTTAGGTCACCACCTTTTGCGAAAAATCGCTCTTGAACGTTCTTACCTGCAATTCCCATTATCAATTTTTCTATCAAGCGTTCTTCTACTTCTTGATTATCTCAAAATCGACATTTAGCACACCGATTCCGGTAACCAGCAAACAAATCGTCAGCAGACTCCTATATATGCATTCTGTTGTATTGATCAAGTTGATGTCTAGTTAATAGGTGTTTCACATTAGGCGCCAGATGCGTTTCGATTTGCTCCCAAATGCTGTTTAGCCCGAACATAACTTGTGGGGTATCCCACAGCCAACTTCTGTATACACATCAATTCTGTCAACCCAAAGCAGCCCATATGTAGCCTCATCCTTTTCTGTTTTCGTAATATATGTCCCTAGGAATATTTAATTGCAGTACTGCTTAGACCTAGCGAAATCCGCGAGAAAGTCTTCCACTTCCCCGTCTCAAATCTTTTGACGACATTTTCCCATTTCCTGCGACTGTTAAATATGAATTCAGTAAAATCGTGCAATGTTTTAGTGCATTTTGACGGAATGTTTCTGACTTCCAAAATCATTTGTGTGATGATGTATGCGTAGAAAGATACCTCAAGCGGAACTATTCTTCTTCCATCTAATGGGTCCATAAATTAGTCAATGCCAGCGTCGAAGGCACGAATCCTCCTGGTATTGTTTGGAAAATCCAGACAGGAAATGGCGCTATCTGGCGCATTTTGACAGCAAATTTCGGACTATCGAGAAATGCATTTTTAGACCGAACTTTATACTTTCCTGCGTCCCTCCTATATGTGTTCTGGTGCATTTTGATGGTATGTCTGTGATTCAGTATCATTAGTGTGTTGGATGTGAACTTTTGCTGGGGCGCAAATCCGTCGGTCCAGCGGGATGTGTGGTTGCGTATGCACCCCTCCCCTCCCTCCAATCCCACATCCAACCCTAAGCCTGCGGACCTGAGACATTTATTCGTTATACACTGTTTTGTAGGATAAAGTACTACACGAACATCATTGCAGATAAATGAGCTCTGATATCCTAGAATAGACACAGGTTCTGACTTTGTGTCCTGGTTTAGCACTTTAAAATCTGTGCCCAAGGGCTTCCAATCCGCGACAAGTATTGAGGATTCAAAAAAGGCTCTGCTTTCATCTTTCGTGTTGTTGTTTTCCGTATAGCGAGACTGAGACATGTGAGATGATGAAGCTAGCACTTAGCGTGGGTACCGATAGCTGCCATACTGCTCTCCACAGTCACATCGTTTGCCAATTGTGTATCTAAGCCCACTTGCTCATCTACATCGATTCGATCCGTAACAAAACAAGATGGACTGAGTGCATTTTTCATCAATATTATGTCTTTAAAATTGGATTTCATTAGCTATGACTCTTCGATATTATCGTCGTCAGGTAAACTTCTATGCCATTCTCACAGACATCATCAATATACCCGCGGGTCTACTTACAGTTAAATTAACCTATTTCTATACGCTGTATCTGACTCACTTCATGTAACTGGCATAATATCTACAAAGTAGCTTTATTCCACAACCCACGTTAGTGTTTTCGCAGCTAATTAGCATAACGGTAAATGTTTACTGAATTGGGTGTGCTATATTTTTCAAGAGATAATAATTCCATAGTGAATAGTAGATGCAAACAATGTGTAGGCACATACACTGCAGTAGTCTCGGTATACCAAACACAAACAAAACGTAACCTTTTAGTAATGAACGATATATGAGCCTCAATCTGTCGAGAGGAGATAATGGGGGCGATATACAAATCCGTTTTCATTGATTTTTTGATGAAATGATATGCATGGTCAAGCAGAACAGAAACGAACTGATTATCCATGTGGATAGATTACATTGAATTGTTAATATAATCAATGTTATAAATATGATGACTTGTGTCAACACCAGAAGGAAGGGTTGATGTATGTGCCTGTAGAGAAGAGGAGCGGGTAAATGAAACCATTCCCGGTATAGCAATGGAAGGAAGAAATAGAAGATTTTAAACTTTCCATATTTACATGAGCCGAGTGTCATATCCGACATTCAGTAGTTAGTCATCGTCCATTATTAATTGCATTGTCAATTATAGAACTACTTTATTCATAAAACACGACTAACACGAACCTTCAACGCGGTATGAAATAGGAGGTCCTGATCCAGGACATCCACATCAGACCTGTCTGCGTTCTTCAGAACGTCAGTCCGTAAACTATTTTGTCACCATGGGGAGCTGATGTCACAGCTTCTATAACAAATTCCAATTGTTCAACTTGACGTATTCCATATGCAGGGTGAGCAATACGTTTTGAACAGCGACCTTCAGATCACACCGTACTGTATCCCTGTACTCCATCTCTGTGCAGGGTGTGAGGTTGTGGGGTGTGGGGTTGTACGATTGTGGGGTGTTGGGTTGTTGGGTGTGGGGCCTGCTCTTATCTGAAATTTTGTTTTCTGTAACTTCTGAACGTGGTGCTGTTCAAGCTCTGATGTGAGGTTTTCCCCATAGCTGATGATTCGTGATCTGTAAGTTCTGAACTGTGTTGATATGTTACGGTATTGTTCAATTACATGCGTCTAGTCCGTCATTCATAATCCAGCCGTCGTCCATTAGAGAATATCCGCGTCCATAATCCAAAGACCTATTCCATATTCCATATAACAGTATAGCACCAAATTCAAAAAGACAATCATAGTATACATAAACATAGGCTTGTTTCCTGCAAGAGAGAAGCGGTCAACAGTTTTCAATGATGCCGGCA
>JAVTVY010012959.1:0-53632 GCA_036873755.1 Hanleya hanleyi
CTCTCTAAGGATTCACTCAGCATAAGCTCTAGGACTGATAATACAACCTGACTGTAACTACGCAATCTATGCTGCTGACCACAACAAAGCTCGTGCAGATCCAGTGAAAGGCAGATTATTAAGCATTCTTAATATTTTCAACATATGTTCATTGTAAAGATTATTCCACTTTCTGTGTAGTGATTACACCTTGTGATTCATCCTCCATTACAAGCCAAATCAGCTTGATGCTTCAACACCACCTTGTAGAACATTAGCGACAGCCTTTCACCGGAGTCCAAAAGCAGGCAAACTTGAATTATGCAGCTACTCAAGGAAACTGGGCCAGTCTGATTGGTGGGTTATGCTAGAGCCTGGTCCACCACCAGCAGGGTGTTTAACCATGTGGCAATAAAAAATGTGGCATTCAAATATTAAGACAATGTTAGATTTTCTCCATATTGTGTATCATTCAATTGTATTTGCTCAGTTACAAAACTTGCAGAACAAAATGTTCTGTTATTGTAGAGAAATCTGTAAAAAAAATATTCACTAAGTACAATTGTGTCAGCTTAGACAGGATTCTGGTTTATGGTTTCTAGGCATAGGCTTGGGCAAATTTCAGTGTATTTCCTTTCTCGGGATAATTCTTGCTGCAATTAATAACATATATCTTACTGATACACAGCTGTTAATGTAAGTGACTTCTGCCAACTTCAGTTTGTTGTAATACTGTGCTGTCTCTTTCATTGCTCACCCACCCTTATTCCATTCCAGGCTTGTTCACTTAACCATTCTGTTTGCTGCGGCTGCAATACACAAGGTTACCATGCTTGCCACACTCTGATGGACTCCCAATGGTCACATCGGTGGTGGGGTGTGGCAAATGTACATTGTAAATTTAGTATACCAACATTCACCCACTCTCTGAACTTTGTCAGGCTCTATATAAGGTTCACTTCATTACACCAGTCAGTGTGTCAGAATGACTGACTTCTGGCAAATGTTGCAACAATATCAATCTTAATAAATTAAAATCCTATATGCTTTTCTATCGTATGGTCGCCTGCCTGTAGCGACCATACGATAGAGAAGCATATAGGATTTTAATTTATTAAGATTGCAACAATACAAGATTTTTGGCCAGTCAAAGAGGTTCATGCAATGGCCATAGGGTTGACTGAGCTGATTACTGAGTGTGAACGAACACACATATTTCATTTCAACATATGTATAATTTTCTACATCAGCTACTGTAATTATCTTCATCATGAGCTTCTTCAGGTCATAAAGCAGTTGACACCATCTCATTGTCACAAAATTGGTGACTGTGGTCAAGGTGGAACTCAATTTGAGATGACAAAATGAAAGGAAGAAAAGGTCAGTCAGATTCTTTTGCAGCGACATGTTAAAATATTGAGACAGAAAAAAACATTAAAACAAGTTGAGAAATGGAGTGTCATATATACATTGTACAGATTACATATTCTCTGCAAGTAATGATTTTTAGAGACTAAATTCCCTGATGCAATACAATACATTTACATAGTGCTAAACGATGAACAAAAACAACGTCTATCATATTGGTTACAGCCACAAGGTTGAAATGGAGAGACGATATTATATATATGATAGGTACAAAATATACTATAAAAATGATATTCCTAATGTGTAAAAGTTTAGAAAACCAACCGTGAGCTATTTAACAATGAAAATATATGGGTCTCTGGGATGGCAATATATGAATGGAAGAGAAACAAATGAATGGTTTCATGTAACCTATAACAGTTTCCAATGGTTTAATTTATTATCTAACAGCATCGGTGCCCAGGTACAGTAGATGGATTCTGTGGTTATATGAAGTTCACTTTTTGCTTTACAATTGTTGGCTTAAAAACAGAGAATATCTTAATCAAACTATCAGCAGTAACCGACCCCCATCTCATTCAGAAAGCTTAAATCTATATTAAATCTAACAGGGTCAATGCTTCAAAAATCGCAAGACCAGTACACCAACTGTACCAGGCTAGACTCAGCTTTAAACCATCCAGTAAAACATGGGCTGAACACTTCTCAACTGCTGCTGGTTGATTATTCTATACGGTATGTATGTTTACTTTTTCAAGTTTATACTACTAACCCGTACTGTTGTTTAAATCCGTACTAATTAATAATTACTCTCTTAGCACTGCTACAGAACCATAGTAATTATTTTTTACCATACATGTACTTGCACCATTTTATGGCCTTTGGGTCATGCAATAAACATAATGTACTTTTATTCGTTACAAATATTTAGAGATTGGATTCTTGATGCAAATGTAATAGATTGACGAACAATTATAGTTAAATGGCTAGTTTCCACAGAGAAAATTGTTTGCCATATATGGCAGCAGACAGATCTTATACAACAACATCACCTAAGTGCCTCAGTTGTCTATGTAGGCTCTTCCTGCCTTCAACATGCACCTGATCTTTATCTATCTCTAACACTAAAGATTGATACAGAGGGGTGATAACTCTAAACAAAGCATGGGCAAAAGTCTCTTACATCAAGCACAAACCCTTGCATGATAAAACTCTCGTCAGTAATTCAGGGGGTACTATATATTTTCACCAACTGTTTCTTTATACTGCCTTCCTAGTCTTGTGGCACAAGACCAGACTCAGAACTCAGAACTCAACAGACAGATCTACATTTACATCTGCATCTCAAAGGGCTAAAGTGAGGCTATTGATCTGAAGTGAGGTGTTGTCTTAATTCTTTATTGTACTGATGCCCCTTAAATATTTTCACTACTACAAATAGGCATGTGATCCCATCAATGGAAATTTCCCGTAAACGTGTGCTAGGCATAATTGAGATCATTCTACTTCATCCAATTTATGGGTATCAGTCTTCTGTCCTCACTGATATATCAGATATACAATATAACCTGGCCATCTATCTGACAATGGTGATCTACCCCACCTTCTTCTCGGTCAATGGAACTGTACACTGGACACAAACAGGCTTCATTATCTAGTGGGTGAATATGTCCGCTAGGTTAAACCCACTAATAACTCAAGCACCCTATAATGATTCAGTCACCTTCACTTGTTTGTACAAAATTCTTTCTAATAAAGAAATTATAAATTACCTTCATGATTTTGGACCATTTTCTCAACATCCTGTTATAATGAATTATCTCCCCCTGATTTTATGGTGGGAAATTTCACTTCCTGTGATTGAATTATTAGAGGTATAACCATACCTAGTTGACTCTATTATGACTATGTAATGTCTAAGGTGGATATAGTAATGGGAGGTCACCAGTGGGCCTTATGAATCCGGATAACCTTCCACAAAAATTCCAGATGACTGGCATAAAGTTCGAGAGATTTGCTAATATCCATCCAACGTACACCTACTGCATCATCACCTGTAGAGGAACAAAAAAGAAAAACCGTCCATAAAAACATTTGTAAAAAGTATGAGATACCCAAGGGACATAAATAATAGACAAGCAAAACATTTAGACATTTATTAACTTGCACCCCTCATCACCAACGTTTGAAGAATTGCAAGCAGAAGTGCGAGTAATTTACTGGTACTGCTTTCATCTGGCATCTTTTAAATCACCGTCGATAGACCAGGTCATAAATTACGATCATGATTTCTGTCCATCCGTCCATCCATCAGTTGATCAGTCACCTGTATTCACATACAGGATTTATTTATTTGACACATATAAACAAAAGGTAACCAACACACAGGATTTATAATATTTGACACATATACACAAAGGTAACCAAATCAACTATGTGCCAATTCCAAGTTCCAGATAGAATCTACAGTTTAATTTATCAGTACAAATTACCTGCATGTAATTTGAATTTGCCTACACTTGAACCATCTTCATCATGGAAGTTATATACTACAGTCTCCATCCAGGCATTGTCTGTATTCCTGGGGTCATCTACATACCCACGATATATCTGCAGAGAAAATAAACAGCTTTCACATCCAACTTTTTCCTAGGACACGGGACTCCACCTGATAAAACGAGCCCTTTTGGGGTTGCAATTCATTGATGGGTGACAGAATTATACCAACACCGCAGACTACACACAAATTTCAACTTTCTGCCAAGATATATTGGATACATAACACAATATATGAGGGTCGAGTGAGGGTTAGTTTTAGAGATAGAGGCTTGGGCTGGGGACATGTTCCCATGGGTAGTTGAAGGGTTGAATAAATGCAGCATGGTTTAAGCTCCAGGAATATATGAGGTTAGGGGGTTGGGCGAGGCTTAGTTTAGGAGATAGAGGGGCTTGGTGCCCCATGGGAGGGGACTAATTGTTCCCAAGGGTAGTGGATGGGTTGAATAAGTGTAGCATGGTGAAAGCTCCAGGAATATATGAAGGTAGGGGGTCAGACAAGGCTTAGTTTAGAAGATAGAGGATGGGGCCTGGTGCCATGATTTCGAGGGTAGGAAAAAGTGCAACATGAGGTAAGCTTCCTGAATATATCAGGGTTTGGGGGAGGGGCTTAGTTCAGGAGACAGTGAGAAGCTGTGGACAGGAAATGTTTTTTTTAGTCCAAAAACTTTAAAAACATTTCTGGTCACATGGGAATCAGATATCGGATAAGCATTAATAACATACTGCAACATACATGTAGCTACATGTCAATCATATTGTACTCACCTCTTTTCCACCTTGAAATAAGGCATTGACAGACTGTTCTATTTTCTTCTTTTCTTCAGGTGCTGCCTGTAACGAGTTCATAGTCTCTTCATGGAATTCTCTCTTACAGGTCACAGACACATGCTCTCCCACATCTACCATACCCTGAAAGCATGGGATAGTCATAATTCACTAATTATGATAATGTTCATTGAGTAAGACTTGATGGCCCAGTTGTCAAATTGGTGAAAAGGATAACAGTAAATGTTATTACGATAATTACGACTGCTCTGGATGTCAACTTTTTCTCAACAAAATAGAAAGGCAGTTGACATCACATAATTACTGTCCAAATGACAAGGCCTTCAATGCCAGGCATTGAAAGATTCATTCAGCTCTATGGAGTTGCAATGTGATGTCGCTGGCATCACAGCACTCTGTTTAACCTCACATCAGGCAGTCTTCAGCTGACAGTTCCTTTTTTGTTATTTTGATTTGATGGACTAAGTCAACTGTCTGTAGTTCCCAGATTTTATCCTATGGTTGGTATATTAGAACACGGCATGATATAAACCAGTACAAAGAAGATGACTGACCCCAGGTAGTGCCCATTCCTTCGTGTCCCTTCTTTGTATACCCACGAACTGTAAAATGGGTAATCCAGAAGCTTTGTCCTTCAAACTTGTGCCAGTATCTGATCTTTTCCACCTGAACTCCACATAGAAAATACATATAAAAAACAGAATATGCTGTTTTGCTTATCAAGCATATGTTGAACTGGAAAGATTTCAAACTCAGAAAAATACTCTTCTTAATGTATTTCTGATGGCTAGTGAGATATTACATGCTCCAAACTTGGCATTTTTCATAGAAAAGTCAAACAATTCATAAATGAACTGTGGTTCTCCTGCCTGAAAATGTTTGAGTAAAGCTGCTACAAACACAAATGCAATCTTTATCATATTTATATAATTTCAATCACATTTTCATTGAATTCTAAGGTTTGCAGGAGTCCAGACTATGCAACTGTGGCAATGAGAATGCTGGTATTATATAGCCTTACCGTGTAACTATGGGATCTGCCGCATGGTTAGGGCCCCATTTCCCTAATAATCCTCTTCCTACCACACCAGTCCTGCCTTTAGGGTTTCTGGAAAATATCCACACATCATTCAACTATTAATACTTAGGAAAACTTTTTACAAATCTGTTTCATTAGAACAGCTGATTTACTATATATTTACATTTTGTACGGTACATGTTTTGTTCAACTGGCTGACATGCCTGGCCTGTTCTCCAGAAATATTCATCTTAGCAATTTTGTTCTGTAAACATAAATGGCATGAATACAATGTGGCATGATTTATACAGAAGTGAGGACATAACCGGAGTTCAACATTAAATTCATTGAACAGGCTTGCAATCTGGACTCACTGATTACTTAACAGACTTGAGAGAGAGAGAATTGGACTTTAAAGTCACATTCTGAACACACTTGATAAAGCTGACTTTGTTGATAGATCACCAATACGCATCACTCCAGCTTGTCAGATGCAACATTTGAGGTTCTACTTTCAATATCAGTGGCTATCTCACTGTTTCTAGATACTGTAGGGAAGACCGTAGACCAAGACCGAGTATATGGTACAAGTTTACACACCTTGGTACACCGTCTGGTGTTTCATATGGACCCAGATGACTTTTCCGGTTTACCTTATGATCTATTGTATTCCAATTGAGAATGGGTTTGTTTGGCACTCTGAAATAAATGACCAGAAATATATTGAAAGTTAATATAAAATCTAAAAAAAATTAAATACACCCAGTCCACATGTTACATGTATATCATGATACTATAAACATGACAATATACTGAAGGAGACACTGAGATCCCGTGGTCTTCGCTTTCGATAAAGAGAAACAACTGTGCAATGCACTAAACAATTCTCAGCCTTTTTGTCTTTGAATTATACTTCTGAAAGTGCCTCTCAGTAAACTACAGCAGGTATTAACCAGGTTTCAGTGCAGTTTACATGGAGTTGTACTGGAGTTTACTGAAGTTACACAGTATTCCTTGAAAAGAACATTGAGTTCGAAACTGCAGTCGGAATATAATGATGTAGAAATCAAGAAGGAGGTTTGTTTGTTTATTTTTATTTCACTTCTCCGCGCCAGAACACATCTTTTTACTGTATATATGTGTATATGAAATTCAATCAATAAAAAAAAAAAATGACACTGGAGATGAACAGACAGATGAACAATACCTCAAAGCCAATTTTGACCATGGGTTAAAAACTGAGCAATCAAATACCCAAGTCAGATTTCATCAATTTTAGAGTCATATTTCATCAATTTTAGTCTTATACTTCATATTCAATGTGAATTATTACAGTACTAGAGAGATTCAACCTCACAATATTTCTGTCCCTCATCACTGACATCAGTGTTATAATCCTCCATCTGCAAGGACAATGCCTAACCCTGTGAATGGATATCTGAATGATGCTTCATCAGTCAGGCTAATAAATTATACATGATTCAAATGTCTTGAATATGTAGTGAGCAGTCAAGTTTGTTTCTTACCGTATTTCAGGATCAGCCCATACTGGCTGGCTAGTAACAGATTCCGCCGTGTAATCTACAGGATTGTACTCCACGAACGGCACATTCCACAACACCTTCTCATCTGGCACAGAAAACCGCTGCACATTCGTACTGCGTGGGTACAGGGTGTTACGGCACTTATGGTGAACCATGAGGGCTGTTGCCAGAGATTTTCCTACCTTAAAAACTTTCTTACTGGATGACCGATTACCCATCCATGTGTATACCTGAAAGATACATAGCACATGGGTTAATATAGCCCCAATTCTGACTGATCTGTAGATAAGACAACAACCCCTTCCCACATGACCCCAGTGTCACCATTGAGTTTCTGGTAGGGCGATCGATGTCTCTAATAAATCAATCCCTTCCATAGATTGCATCAAAATCCAATAAAAAGAAATATCAATGTCTTTGTACTGATACTGATGTCTTGTTAAAACATACAGATCTTGCACCCAGTCAGTCAGCTGGGGGTGGGGTAATGAGGGTTTGCACAATACAATGTAGCCAATGAACATCCCTGATTTTCACTTCCTTCAGGCCATTTCACCCCTTTATGATCCAGCTAACTGCTCATTGTCCAGAGGTTGTACTTCCTGTTAACCCAGTGTCTCTATTGTGCCAATCCCCTGTTCAACAGTCCTTCTTTCATAATAGGAAGCTTCTTGAAATTGGGACATACTACAGTGTTTGGGGGAGTTCCGAATCACGGGGAGTTGCGGATCACTTTCCTAATTAATGCCTGATATTTCTTGAAGTAAAGCATCCGATTAAAACTTTTTAGGTTTATTGGAACGTCTGTTTCCGTGGACTGAAATGAATGTCAAACAACTGACCTGCATTGTTTCTTTTCCGGTCATTTCGGCAACGTAATACTTCCGGTACTGTGCAATGACAAATTGACACCGAGTCGAAAAACACGTGCGATTTTTCCACTAGTAAATCTGCGCGAAATAAGGTGGGTTTAGGCGGTATATTCAGTATTTATTTAAGTGACAGAATCTTGCTAAATGGCCAAACAAAATATCTAGTGATTTGCGATAAATGTTAACTGACCAGCATTATAATATAATGGCGCTATAGAGATGTCAATTCCGAATCAACGAAATAAGCGCCGTTCATAACTTGAAATCAGTAAATAAGGGACCGTCTCACAACTAATACAACAGGTGTAAACCGACTTTAAGGAAGATTGGTCAATCCATGGCATTGTCAAAAAAAAAATGAATCAATGGCAATATCCTTGTAACCGGAACTATGTACGCGAATCATTCCAAACCTTGGTGAACAAATCATTTTCTCGATATTACATCATCATATTCAATCATTTCAGGCATATCTCTTACTTCAATATAAAAAGTTTTATATAAATAAAATTGTTTATCACCGAGCGAGGTTTCTATGAGTTCAATAACTGGATGTCCCTTTAATAACACTATCTGGTCTGGAAGATTTGGGGTGTGTCGCAGGTGGGGTGGGGGGGGGGGGGTTGGGAGTCAACCCATATATTTTCGCTATCCATAAGGCTAGAGCGGTGCAACATAACACACAATATCTTTTGTTCAAGCTCTACCCGAAAGAGTAACAAAGTTTAAGATGAACGCTATGATGACGTCGACTTAACGTCATCTCGGCAGCCGATTGGGGCCGATTTTTCGAAATTTTAATTTTCCGATTTTTCTTTCATAAACTACCAAATAAAGTAGAGAATAACTACTTTTGCCCAAATAAAATACTTTCTAGTCCTTTTAAGCCAGAAAAATTCGAAGAGATGGGCAGAACTGGCTGAAAAAACGAATTTCTGAGATACCACACGGTCGCCTTTTGAATTTACCCATGATCCTCTGCTCGGCCCGGGCCTAAAATGACCCCAATATGATAAGCATTAAAGTGACGAAGTTCCCGCTTCCTCTGTTTTGTCGTTTTGGAGCAGTACAGGAAAGTTCACTAGCCCAGCCTCCATGATTGTCAGACATCGTATCCTAAAATGTTCTAAAAAATAATTAAATTGAGATTACAATGCAATTTTGTGGGCTCGCTCCAAGATAGATAGTTTCAGAACATTTTCGGCGCTAGATCTGCGTGTCATTTGTGCCTGGACTGCAACAGTTAAAAATTCGGACTTCACCGGCCCATGGATGATTAGCAGATGACCCCTCAAGCCAATAAAAATTCCATTCTCAGCGCCTGTAACGGCCGCCAGATGGCGTGATCCGCAACTCACCAAAATGATTCGCAACTGCCCGCGCTGGTGCACTGAATCGGAGGTTATTTTCTCATCGATTGACAAGTCCGATTGAAGATTTTTTTACATACAATTATAGACGACAGAATTCCCTAGAATATAAGACCAGCAGTCGCTCTCACCTCGTAAAAGAACGAGCGCTAGCAGTCTGGATGTGAAAAGTGATTCGGAACTCCCCCAAACACTGTAGGAACTGGGTTAAGGCATTCCAAACAGAGTGGCATGGTGCGCCGTGTTGAAACTCCATGCCATACAGTTTAGAACTCAGCAGACAAAGGATGGCTAATGCCATACCATGCAGCAGCATGGGGGGATTGGCCTAACTGGAACTCTAATCCATCCAGATCATAACACCAAACTGGGCATGGTGTATCCCATTTGAATAACCAGCCACTAGGAACTCCATTCCTAATTTCAAGAAGCTCCCTAAAGCCCGGCGCACACGAGAGCTATCAACTGAGCTGACGGCCTCAACTGTCTGTCAGCTCTGGGGCTAGCTCTCGTGTGCGGGCAGTTTTTGGTGAGTTTTTGGCCTCGCGAGGCCGGGAAAAAGATATCAAACTTGTTTGATAATTTCGCCTCGCGAGGCCAAATCCTCAGCGTATGCGGCGAACGCAAGCCAACAGCTCAGCAGTTTTATTGGAACGGCCAATGAATCGCATGTTATTTCACGCGATTCGTATGCACGACTCTTCAAAATGGTCTTGAAGAAGACGTTATGAGGAAACTAAAATCAATTTCGTGAAACTTTTGCTCACCGTGTGCGCTGAAACCACACGGGAGCTAGCCCCTGAGCTGACCGGCAATTGAGGCCGTAAGCTCAGCTGACATCTCTCGTGTGCGCCGGGCTTTACTCCGTGTTGACTGGGTGAATGATTTGTTTATTTCAAAATATACTAACATTTGCAATGCTAACAGCAAAAGTGTTACAATAAGAACATGCTACCCATCTAGACCCTTAACATTGACAGCAAAAAAAGCCTGAATAGCACAGACTTGTCTACCACCATCAGATATAAAGGGCTCGTATAGCAAGACCGGCAGGTTTCCATCTGCCTGCAGACTCGATCTGTGAATTGATCCAAAACACCTACAGTTTTAAAATACTTATCAGGAGTTGCAACAACAACTGCTGAATAAGTATTAACAATTCATATGAAACCTGAAATGTTTTGAACGGTTCTACTAAATACCATAAACAACCGTAAACAAACTGTAAACAACTGTGAACAAGCCGTAAACAAGTGCGAAACAAATGCAAATAAATTGAAACACAAGGTCTTTTGCCATTCATTACTACAAAACAGTACCATATACGTATTGGTTGTGTCATGATGCAGAATATTGGCATATCATTTCAATAATACCGGTATTGAATTTCGGAAGTTGACAAGAGGCATATTACTGGCGAATAAGATGAACGGTGATCAAAACAGCTGCTTCCGGGATGACTCATTCTCCACAGGGTACTGTATAAACAAAGATAGTGCCATGGTACTGTAGCTCATCTGGCTGGAACTGGAGAAAGTACTGAAAAAGTCTGAAATCTACTTCCAAAAGTCTGAAATGTTCCACCCCCAACCCGGAATATGGCATTTTTGGGCATTTCAGACAGAACTGACAACTTTTTATTTTTTAACATTTTGATGAAAGTCTAAAATCAGCCTATTGAAGGAAAATTTCCATGCCTGAAGAGATCAGGGCATTAAGCTATAACTATTGAGTTTCAGCTATCATTTTTTCTTCATTTCAGAGCACCAAAGAACAATTCACTGAAAATAATTCACCTTCATCATGCCTGAGTGATAGTGTTAATATTTGTACCGAACAGGCTGTGAATCTGGTTAACGTACTATATGGTGATTCAGCCCTCACAATTAGGAAAATTCTCCACGGCAAAAAAATTGCTGAGGAGAAATCAATTGGCCACGGCAAAAAAGGGCTTCACCACAGCAATTTTTTTTTGCAGTAGATCTAGTTTTGACTACGATAATTAAATGACTTGCCCAGGATGTTCGCTGGAATTCACAGATTTTCCACTACAATTGGATGCATTTATTTTTGTCATATCAGAAGTTCATAAAATACAGATGAACTTCTGATCATATGTACCCGGTACTGACCATTGAGCAAAAATTCAAGTTTTTTGTTTGGGGTAACATAACCTTGCTACAAACAATGATTTGGTAGGTCAATTTTTAGTTTTATTATTTTAATTTTAGTTCTCAATTGAACTTTTTCATGATCACATACCTGGTCACATTATTGCTTCATGGGAGGAGAGACATGATATGTGCGAAACAGAGAAACTATTACCATTTGTGTGGATTTGAGTTTTCCTGGTTAACAGATATAACTTCAATATAAGATAGTTTCTTTGCAAACAAGAATGAATAAAAACTCTGATTTTCTTAACTCCTTCTGGTAAATGTTTTGTATTCCGCCTCCAGAATGTTCAGCACATCCAATGACAGCTTAATATTATTGCCGCTTCTTGGTGTGCCGCGAACTTGCCCATATAGTCGGCTGGAGGCATTCCAGTTTTTTATTACCTCAGGTTCCAGCTATCCATTTATCCGATACGGCGATAGTGAAAAGCCACGTGGTCGTAACATGTTGGCCAATCTTGCATGCCTCAAAAAGTAAAGAAAATTCCAAGCACAGTTTCCACCATTGTCCGCCAGTTCAGGCTTTATGCATGACAACCTCAAATGTCACCATTTCGTCAGCATCGTCATGCTCTCGTACGATGGCAAAGCAAAACAAATTGTCACTGTCAAAACTTTTAAAACCGCTGTGCAGGAGAATGGCAATTGTAGGGGCTTACGTGGAGTACGGTAACCCCAAATGTCGAGCAAATTTTATTCCGGGTAATGTATGAAAACATGGAGTATATAAGATATTTAGTGCCAGCTGTAATTAATTAATTTAAGATTACTACTCAGTTCACTATTTCAGGTTGCCGTGCCATTCATAATACAATAATACATAATCCTAACTGTACGTGAATTCCCCTTCATCGTACCCTCACCATTCCCTAGAGCACTCTCCTCATATGCGGTCGCCTGTGCTATTGCGACAATGAAGTAACGCCAGTGGAGAAATGCCCTGCATGCTGGAGAGTGACAGACATCCAATTGAAGATCTGTGCTTTCAAGATAGGGAATGATCGGCTGTCTGTCATTTTGCCGACCGATGTCTCCAAATTATGCAATCAAACAACCACAGCACCAGTAGCTGTCTCGTTTATTAAAACCAAATTATTAGCAAGAAAAGCCAGTTCAAGGAGACGTATTTTACCATCGACCGTATGTTGTTTACTGACAACAACAACAACATCACTTTACGACCCACGGCAAAAAAACTGCCGACGCGAAGTGATTTTACCCCAGCATTTACCACGGCAATTGCCATTTGCCGTGGCTAATTGCGAGGGCTGGTGATTAAAGTAGATAAATAAACAAATTGCTTATGGATAACAACTTCTAGTTGAATAACATTGAATTATGGATAACAACAACTGACTGCAAACAATATTTTGAAAGGTTTATTCCCGAAGATATTCATGAAAAATTACTTTAATCACTAAGTGATTAAAGTAATTTTTCATGAATATCTTCGGGAATAAACCTTTCAAAATATTGTTTGCAGTCAGTTTGTTTGTGGTGATTCACAGTTTGTTTACGAACTGTTTATAGTTGTATATGTGATACTTCTGTAGTTATGGGAATTAAGAGAAGGTATATTGTTTAATAAGAATGTGGGGATTAAACAGTGTCTATGTGACACTGTTAAGAGGGATCATGTGTAGGGCGGGTTGGGGGAAACGGGTTGCACGGCGTGTTCGCACGACCTGTGCCCATCGCGGTGCGATGGAGTGCCCAAGTACATCCATCCATATGAGAGAGAGAGAGAATTAGGGTTTAACGTCGCCCATCCATATGAGATGAATTATGCTTGTTTACTGTAATTAGTTACATACGTTATATAGATTTGAAGTATCAAGACAGAATTCAGTGCTCCAGATAATTTTTTTTTATGAGGAGTACTATACTCCTCCAAATTTGTTCGAAGGAGTATCGCTTGTCATACCAGGAGTATTAACGGTTCTGAAAAACTTCTGGTCCGGACAAGTTGTTGACGCACGGACAAAGGGACGTACATGCCGATCACAAGACCCAGCAGCCCTATGGGTTGAGGGGTAAAAAGCAGTAATAATGGTTATTTTGCGTGTCCCGGACATCTTTAACCGAATCACACATGATGTGATTGCTGCAGTGAAAAAAAATGGCTGCTCACTATAGCAACGGTACTGTTTCCGGCAAGCTCTCCAGTCTCCGTGCAAGGGTATTGCTGATGAACTATATGACAACAACGTAAAACACCCCCGGAGACAGATTTGTCTCCCTTGATATGCCTTGCTGAGATCAGGAGACCGAGTCAGCGGATTGACGGCATCGTTTATTAGAGAAATTTTACGCATTGATTTTGGCGATAAGGCGTATCAGCTATTTATCGGGCGTATTTGTTACGCCTAGATTTCAGCATGCATGCGTTTTTGAACTTTTTGTAGGCGTAAATTACGCCAATACGCCCCTTATCTGGAGCACTGAGAATTAGGAAAGGTGGCTATAAAAGATGAGCAGCACTTTACCTGTCCCATGTATCAGTCAATTGTCATATATTTACTGCTGGCACTGCAACTGCCATCTAAGTTCAGCTCAAACCATGCAGAACAATCTAACATATACATCTACTTCAGCCAACATGGTGTTTTCGGATCTTTAAATAGATACATTATATGTTACACTAATAGACAAGTAGGTCATTTCAAAATAAATCTGATAACAACAGTTGCACTTGCAGTGTTGTTGTTGTTGCTGTGACTGTGAGGAGTTCATTCAGTAATCGGTCTGTCACGGCTTTCAGTCTTAGCAGCTTAGAGGCTTCGACAAAAATAATCCAACACACGAATTTGAAAGGAACGCACAACAACAACAACGTGTTCGTCTATTTACCCATCATACTTACGCTGTCTTTGAATAGTAAAATGACAAGAATCGCCACAGAAACAAGGAAAACATGAACAAGCACCGACTCAGTTTGTTGTGGCATCGACGAATGACGTCACATCCGGTCGACGGATATCGAGAGGGTCCCAAGAGTGGTACAATTAAAAAAAACGTCAATATTTTCACAAGTCTAACAAAACTTATGCTGATTTATTCACATTTATTCATAAAACTGGGTTTGCATTGGAACAATTAAATGTAAACATTCAAAGGTTAATTTCATTCCCTGTAATAGCCGCAATTTAAAAAGTTTTCTTTGGTGACTGAAACGACCCACCCGAAACCTAGCTCCGCCCAATTTCGGTCACCTCACAGTATGGTTTACGTCCTGGTTTCGTTTTAGTGAGAATTTACTCCGGTATTAGTTTCTGATTCGATTGTTCAACCACTTTGATAGAAATATTACGGTTATGATTTTAGAGAGAAGTGCTAATTTTCTTTTTAGAAATCCTAATTTCATTTTAGAAATGCTAATTTTCTTTTTTGACCTGTTATTGGTACATAATCAAATCTATAGAGCTTGGTGAAAAATAACCATTATTAAAAAAACATATCAACTAGCCTGTTTAACAGTTCCATCTCTTATCAGTTCCATCTCTTATCGTGCAAAACTCTGTTCTTTAGAAAAGTTATACGATTTTAAATTTTTTCATATTCACTCATTCAATGGTGATCAGTCATTCAGCTGGACTGCAACACATCAGAGCAGTCCACACCTTGTGCGCTATCGTTAACGCTTTGAAACTCACAGGCATGGCGATCGAAGCGGATGTAATTTTTTTTTTTTCATGTACCTGTATAAATATACCAGTATTTTTAGTCTGGTCAACATTTATGAAGTACAAGCGCTCCAAAATTCCAGCATGGAAATCTAAATAAGCATTATCCTGGAAATACATTTTGGTTATTGATACCAATTCACTTAATACAGATTACTGGTATTGTGTTTATCAGTATTAGTCCCACCTTTGCACATGACGAAAATGTCACAAACATAATTTATCATTCAGGCATTCTACCTGTTAAATTCATCCCTGATGCTCTGTTTGATGGGTTATACCAACAGACAAAAATGAAAAAAGATCGGGGCATTAAGCTACAACTATTGAGTTTCAGCTATCATTTTTTCTTCATTTCAGCTGCACCACTGAAAATAATTCACTTCCATCATGCCTGATAAAACCCGAACAGGCTGTGAATCCGGTTAACGTACTCCATGGTGATTAAAGTATATGAACCTTTCAAAATATTGTTTGCAGTCAGTTTGTTTGTGGTGGTTCACAGTTTGTTTACGAATTGTTTATAGTTGTTTACGATTTGATTTATTCTTGTTTACAGTAATTAGTTACACACGTTATATAGATTTGAAGTATCAAGACAGGTGGTATAGAAAAGGTGGCTATAAAAGATGAGCAACACTTTACCTGTCCCATGTGTCAGTCAATTGTCATATATTGCTGGCACTGCAACTGCCATCCTAAGGTGTGTTCAGCTCAAACAATGCAGAACAATCTAACATTTACATCTACTTCAGCCAACATAGTACCGTAGTTTCGGATCTTTAAATAGATACATATGTTGCACTGATAGACAAGTAGGTCATCTCAAAATAAATCTGATAACAGTTGCACTTGCAGTGTTGTTGTTGCTGTGATCGTGCATAACTCTGTTTCTACGATTTAATAATCAAAGTAAACATCGACATAATTATTCTTTGAAACCTTAAATCGGCCATTTTTACGGAGGCGACTATAGAGGCGCTCGCAGTCTAATGAAGAGTTAAATACCGTATGTTAGAGAAATAAATCACTGGGTATACTGGGTGTATGCATAGATATCATATTATAATGATGAAATACTTTTGATGAGAACTTTAGAAGTTATTTAGAGACTACATTTTCAAAACCCCGTTCCATTTAAAATCAAATAGCTCGTGTTGTTTCGGTAGTAGCCTAATCGGAAGAATAGTTATCACAAAATGCTAATTCCCCAAATGAACAGCCTTCAGAAAATTCATAACTCATTTTGGTTGGTTTATTCATTGGAATTTAATGATGCAGAAAGAGAGAGAGACAGACAGAGAGAGAGAGAGAGAGAGAGGGAAAAAAAATAATCAACAACTCATAATTATCCAGAATCTGAACGCCAAAGGGTTCTTTAAGGACACTATAACGCTACTGGGACACATTTAAATGGATTTGTTAAAGTCATTAACGGTACGGTACGTAAAAGACCACCACCTCGCGATGTCAGCGAGAAAATATTGGCATCAAATTATTATAAGCTGATGTCATTGGCTTTATTTTAAGGTACCGATATCTTAATGCGTCCTTAATGAATAACTGACGTCAGCAATGAGTAACTGACGTCAGCAAATTGACTGACGTGATATGATCAGGGTATGTTGGTGAAGTATGGACCTGTATATACCAGATGTAGGTTGGTAATGTAATAAGCCTACTTACACGGTAGTTAGCAAGGTATAGTAATATTGAAGCAGCTGTTCATGGAATGTATTTAAGCCTGCCTGACAACTCCGGATATGTCTGAAAACGGGTTTCGTTTTCTGTCCCCCGCTCACAAGAAAAACATATGTACGGTATATTCGAAAATACATCCATCTCTCGGAGGTTTAGTAAAATCATCCCCAAAGTTATTACGGACGATGGTACCTATCCATCTAACATGAATGAAAACATTGGGCTAAACATCGTGAAAACATATTTTGTACACAGTTTGTACAATGGTAATAGCTATCACGACAGTAGCCTTATCAAGAAATAGTGATCAGTATGCCATCACCATATTTCATGATCTCCATTAAATAGGGATGGCCATGGTCATTACTGGTAAACGGGGCGGACCATCACCAATGATTGGTGATGACCTGTAATCTACACTCGTTGCTCCTCGCCATTTATTGGTGATATCGCGACAAGGCCCCGTGTCAATACATGACGATAAACTGACCTCGTCACTATTTGTCATCACCATTTAGTGACTCTATGCCATCACCATTTTCTTGGCTTTGCACAGTCAAAACAATGGTTATAGTTATCACCAAAAGATGGTGACAACAACCTTGCCAATAAATGGTGATCAGTTAGAGCCATCACCATATTGCATATGCATATCATCACATGTCAGGACAAGATGGAGCCTGTTTGGGGATTCCAGTGACGCCATCAGTTCGAGAAGAAACAAGTCTCAACCTGATTTGGTGAAGGGCGATACGTCAACAAAGTGTGTGAAGGGTCCCCGACACTATCTCCAGCACTATGCCCAGCTCAATGTCAAGTGGCGTACGATGGGCGGGGTCTCGGGGCCGTTGGTTGGCATTCGCCAGTGAAGGCATAGTGCGCATGCGCAGTCGGCAGGAAGGCCTGCGGTGGACGTTTTAGAGTATAGGTGAGCTATCCGTGGTCCAAATGGGCCGTGCAGGATATCGAAAGTTTTATTGAAAGTGACGTCACGGTGCGCATGCGCACCAGCGTAATAGTAGAGAAAGAGCAAGTACGCAGAGGCGTGTTTGGGGAGATGTGGGCCATGTTCGATCTGGCTACCTGATAGAATTAACTGTACCCTGTGTGTGTATTTTGTGTATGTGTGTACGTGTGGGTGCAGGTGTGTTTATGTGTGTCCCTTGAGTTAACACCATGACACTAACAGATGACAGAAAAGAAAGATCAACACATTCACAAGTTTTCGTTTATTATATTATCCCCTCAACAACATCACACCCAAGCTGGGGGAGCTGATATGGGGTGTGTTTACAATTTATGTATCCTTGCCCTTGTCCCTGTATCAGCCACATGGTTGGCTGATCCTGAGCCATCAGAAGTCGCCATTTGGTGTTGTATTAATCTTCGGCCGATCTTGTGTGTTAGACCTATTCCTGAGCGTCCTTGGGCATTCCAGAATACTGTAACGGCAACATATCCCGGAACCGCTGTTTGCGCATTTCGAACGCATTTTTCAGGGCCTCTGCAGGTGGCTACCTCATGTCCTTTTCCAAGTGACACTTGATCTTCATGATGGACCTATGCGTGGGGTCGCCTTTCATTTGAAACGGTACCATGCAGGCTATACTGCAGATAGTCATAAATTGTTTTCTAATGTTGGGGCGCATTTGAATGTATGCCTAGTGTAAATTATCAGCGTCTTTATTATTAATAGTCTCATCCACAATACGATCCCCAAAAAGGTGGGTTCTTCCTCACTCAGGCTTCACTGTGACATAGCCTGACTATCAGCGGTCAAGCTCTCCGTATCGGCAGATAGACTCTCAGCAGTCTCTCCATCGGTATCAGTTCATTGACTCTCAGAATCAGCTGGTATGCTCTCAGCAATCCTCATCGGCCTCTGACACTTCGGTTTCTTCATTATCATGTATATTATTCTGGTGTCGCACCATATCGTAGTGTCTGGTGAAAGTGTGTTAAATTTCTGGCCTTTCTGGGGTCAGATATTCATCTGAAGCCCTATTAATAAAGATACAACTGAGAACTTGGGTGTAGGTCCCATACACACACAGGCTACAGGTAGCTCTAGCAGGTAGCCAGACCGAACATGACCCACAACACCCCAAACGCGCTTCTGCGCACCCTCGAAACTGCCCTTTCTCTACTGCACTTTTTTCTAAACTGTGACGTCACTTTCGTTTATTTTCCAAATGCGCATACGCAGATTGGTGTGACTTCCAATAATAAACTACCCCGGCCTGACTCTACCCCACGAGCGCGTCAAAAAGGATCTAATGCACGACCCGGGATGGTTCACCTACATCCCAAACGTTCAACCCAGGCCTCCCTGACAAGTGCGCAATTGCACCATGACTTTCCAGAGAAATTCAACCAACGGCTCCATGAACCATCCTCGTATGTTACAGCGTGAGACAGAACGATTAAATACTCACACCAGATACTTTACTCCCCCAAAAATTGACCACAACTATCCCAAAACTCGCAACCAAACGCCCCTTTTTGTCCCCCGCCGCAACGCGGCCGGGGGACTTTAAGATGGCTCTTGCTTCTATGTGTCCGTGGATGTCCGTGTATGTCCGTGGGTGTCCGTGCATGTCTGTTCGAATGATTACTACCTAACGCTTTGTTGGATTCTTTCGAAATTCGGCATACGCATTCCTTGCGACAAGACGCCAGTCGGTATTGCATTTCAGCAACATCTGCCTGAAGGTGGCGCCACTGGGTCAAAATGGATCTTGCTTCTTTGTGTTCGTGGATGTCAGTTACAAGCGATAACTTCCAAACGCTTTCTTGGATTCTTCCGGAATTCGGCATACGCATTCCTTGTCAGAAGACGCGGTTGCGTACTGGATTTCAGTAACATTTGCCTGAAGGTGGCGCCACTGAGTTTCGCTTCTTCGTGTCCGTTCCAGTTAAAATGGGTCTGGCTCACTTTTGTGTCTGTGGATGTCTGTTCAAATTCTTCACAGGCGATAACTTCCAAAAGCTTTGTCGGATTCCTTCGAAATTTAGCATATACACTCCTTGTGACCAGACATGGGTTGGTATTGCGTTTCAGCAAGATCCACCTGAAGGTGGCGCCACTGGGTCTTGTTCCAATCTTCTGTGCATGTCCGTGGTTTCCATTCAAATTCTTCACAAGCGATAACTTCCAAATGCTTTGTCTAATAATTAGGCTTCCCTAAATGCGTTTGTCATTTTTTGTTTCTTCTTCCACTTCTCGCTGTTTGAATTTCGTGTCGCTTTAAACGAAGGACACCATTTTCCTAAATTTGCTGTCCAGTCCTTCTATTCCACATCATATGATTTACACTAAAGCTTTTACAGGAACCATATTTTATTTCAGAAGTATAATATGAAATAACTGACGGGGGAATCTCCGCAGTATCGAACCAGTGTTAGTTTTGAATTTCGTGTCGCCTTAAATGAAGGATAACATTTCCATCAATTTTGCTATGAAATCATTCTATTCCACATCATATGATTTATCCTAAGGCTTTTACATGAACCATATTTTATTTCAGAAGTATAATATGAAATAACTGGCGGGAAAATCCCCGCAGTACCGAACCCCTGGCTTTTGAATTTCGTGTCATCTTAAATGAAGGACAACATTTCCTTCAATTTTGCTATCAAATAATTGTAATCCACATCATATGATTTACCCTAAAGCTTTTGCACGAACCATATTTTATTTCAGATGTATAACATGAAATACCGAACCCGTTTTTTTAATTTCGTGTCATCTTAAATGAAGGACAACATTTCCTTCAATTTTGCTATCAAATAATTGTATCTCACATCATATGATTTACCCTAAAGCTTCTGCAGGAACCATTTGTGTCCACACGTGTAATTTACTATATTAATTACAACTGAGTTCCTCGAGTTTGGGTGCACACTGTGCATATGATCAATTTTCTGAATTGAATTGAATTCCGCCTTGTGTTTTTCGGACTGACAGATGATGGCATGCAGTTGTCAGTGTGGTTGTTTCATGTACAGGGAGCTTTCTATGGCTTTCATGTCAGCACACCTACCACTACCCTCAAGAACAGCATGTCCCCATCCCTAGGGCGCCGAGCCGCACCCTCTATCTCCCAAACTAGCCCTCTCCCGACCCTCATATATTGTGTTTGAGCATATATATCTCCAATATATCTTGGCAGAAGCTGAAATTTGTGTGTTGTCTGCAATATTGGGATAATTGCAACCCCAAAAGATTTCAATTTATCAGGCACAGACCCATGTTTTTGTATTTGGTAAATATGTCCCTTGTCTATAGATCTTGCTTGGAATTGTTTTTCGTGCCAATCCGCTTCTGGGTGGCGCCACCTCGGGCCAAGTTAAAATTGCATCTCCAGACAATAACTTTTGAAAACCTTAAGGATTCTTTCCAAATTTGGTGTGATGGTACCTTGCCTAAGATCTGGCTTGAGAATGTTTTTCATGTTGATAGGGGGACCACCTGAAAGCTAAGTTAAGTGTTTCCTGAACCGATTCATTCCAAATTTGGTGTGTAGGTACCTCGCCTCAATTTCTCGTTTGGCATTGTTTTTCATGCCGATCCACATATAGGTGATGCCACCTGAGGGCAAATTTAAAATTATGTTTCCGGACAATAACTTTTTAATACTTGAATGAATTCTTTCCAAGTTTGGTATACATGTACCTTACCTGAAGGTTTCACTTGGTATTGTTTTTCTTGTCGATATGCTCATAGGTGGCGCCACCTGTAGGCCAAGTTAACATTTTCTATTTCCAATGTCAAGGGATCTTGCCTCAAGATCTCGGTTGGGATTATTTTTTATGCCTATCTGCCTACACATGGCGCTACCTGAGGGCCAAGGTAAAATTGCATTTCAGGACAGTAACTGTTGGACCTTAATGGATTCTTTTAAATTTGGTATGTGGGTACCTACCATCAAGGCATCTTATGGGGCCATGTTAATGATGGGTTTCCTAAGTTTTACTTGTTTACTTTCTTCACAAATAAAGAATGTTTCCTTTACTAAAGATGCAAAAGGCATGTCTCCAATCGTATTCGATCGACTGTATCTAGTTTCTTCAATATTTGGCATATGCATTCCTTGTGACAAGATGTTGATTGGTATTGCGTTTCAGAAAGATCTGCCTGTAGGTGGCGCCACCAGGGTTCTTTCCGTTCTTTTGTGCTGCAAGCAATAACTTTGAAACGCTTTGAAATGTTGCTCGAAATTTGGTTTCCGGGCAATAACTTGAGAACTGCTCATCAAATTCTTCCCAAATTAGGCATGCATATACATTGTACCTTGCCATGAGATGTTGCTTGAGATTGCGTTATCCACTTCTGCTGAGAAAGTGACGCCACCTGATGACAAAATCTGAAATTTGTTTTTGGCCAATAACTTGAGAACTGCATGCTCATCGGATTCTTCTCAAATTTAGCATGCATGTACCATGCCAGTAGATGTTGCATGGGATTGCCTTTCACTCACTTGCACTTACAGGTGGCGCCACCTGGTGGCAAAATCCCAAATTTGTCTCCAGGTAATACCATGACCTAAGATGTCGCTTGAGATTGCATTTCGCCCACTTGCGCCTATAGGTGGCGCCACCAGGTGTTAAAATCAAAATTTGTTTTCCGCCATTAACTCAAATGATGTTGCGTGGGATTGCCTTTCGCTCACTTTTACTTACAGGTGGTGCCACATGGTGGCGAAATACCAGATTTGTTTCCGGGTAATAACTTGAGAACCGCTCGTCAGATTCTTCTTAAATCTGGTATGAATATATCATGACATATGATGTCTCTTGGGATTGCGTACAGGTAGCACCACCTCGTGTCAAATCTAAATTTGATTTTGCTAATCAGATTTTTCTCCAATTTGGTATGCATATACCATGCCATGATATGTCCCTTGGGATAGTATTTCACCTGCTTCTGCATACTGGTGGCGACACCTGGTGGAAAAATCTGAAATTTGTTTCTGGCAATAATTTGACAACTGCTCATCGGATTCTTCTCAAATTTGGTATTCATATGCCATTAGATGTCATTTGGGATTGTGTTTCGCACACTTGTCCATACAGATCTAAATTTGGTTTCCGGGCAATAACCCCTTTTCAGATTCTTCCCAAAGTTCGTATGCTGATACACCATGTCATGAGATGATCCTTGTGATTGCATTTCGCCCGCTTGCACCTACAGGTGGCGACACCTGGTGGCAAATTTAAAATTTGGTTTCCAGACAATAGGTTGAGGATGCATTCAGCTTCTCGTCAAATTTGGTTTGCAGATAATATGCCTTAAGATGTCACTTGGGTTTCCATGCTTCACTGCATGGAAACTATATTACAGAAGCAAAAAAACGTTCAGTCAATCGTTCTGAGTTGATTTTAAAACTTGGGAAGACAGAAAGACCCTTCCGCATCCAACGGCTATGAAGTAGCAGTTGCCTTCCTCATGTATATCCCCCGAGACCAACAATGCTAAAATATATTGCTACCATTTCGGCGGGGGGACTTAGCATCCTCTCGCTGCTTGTTCTATTATTTTTCCATAGTTCCGATATGCATCATGGGCGACTGCATTATTTCTTCCGCGAATTGCCTTAGAAATAAATGAGAAGGAAAAATCGACCGTCAGCGAAATATAGTTCAATGAGCAATTGTCCGGTGGACATGTAAAGGAAAATTAGAAGAATAAGCTGCATGGGCTTGAGACCCCCGCAAGACATTTTGGCGTTTTTATTGCCGCAGGATATGGATTATATTACCAGGTACCATCGCGTCTGATTTAACTCAGGTGCAACGTTGATGATATACAGCACACGGTTGTACCTTTGGTCTGATGATATATAAACCACTGGAACTTTTACAAACAGACCCGGATCGATAATCCGCGTACAAGCCCTACAACCCATACGAGATAGGAAGCTATGCCATAAGAAATTCAATACTGATGTATTGTGATCGATATTTGATGCTCAGGACGGGGAGTATATTGGCCTAATTGCATACGCAAGTAGAAACAATTTACTTGAAGTGGCATCTGAAAATAGGCAATATATAGGCAAACCTACTTTGGACTGTGGTCGGTGACCCCCAATGAAAGCTCTAAATTGCTGAAATTACTCATCTTTATTCTGGAAAACTAAAAATCCTTAAAATATTATATGGAAAACTCCTTAGTGAATATAAAGAATACTCCGGTAACTCCATATATTTAAAAAAAAGTTGTTTCAGCGTAGTGCACTTCAATCAAATGGTCAAGCTTTGTTGACACACGATAAACAATTAGAGATGATTGGATAGACAAATAATGCATGGCATGTCTCTTGACTCGTGATACTTTATCTATGGCGGTGTAAAAAGGCTCATTCTTCCCGGAATTGTGTCTCCATGCATGGGATATCCTGTCTCCCTGCATGTCCGCCCCGGATATAGTGTCCCCTCCATGTCCTCACCGGATATCGTGTCCCCCTCCATGTCCGCCTCGGACATCGTGTCCTCTCCATGTCCTCCCCGGATATCGTGTCTCCCTCCATGTCCGCCCGGATAGCGTGTACCACTTCATGTCCACCCCGGACATCGTGCCCCATTCCATGTCCGCCCCGGATATCGGGTCCCCCTCCATGTCCTCCCCGGATAGCGTGTGCCCTTCTATGTCCTCCCCGGATATCGTGTCCACCTTCGGATGTCTTGTTCTCCTCCATCCTTCGGGAACGGTTGATCCTGGATATGGGTCAGATGTTACTCTAATTGAACATGTTAATTACTTGTCGTTTCATGTATCTTTGGAGAAATTTGTTTCGAAGGTTTAATTAATGAGCGATCTTAAGTAGCCTGTGAACGCCAACATTGCAGTTTCCCCGGTAATTCTAGTGTTGAATGTTGGTGTTCAAAAAGGCGTTGATATGTTGTTTTTCTTCCAAAAAGTTCACACTTTTATACCCTGCAAACAATGGATAATATAAAGCTTCGTGCTACAGCGAAGGCACGTAGCATATTGATACGATCTGCTACGTAGAGAAACACTTTTGGTGTTCAAAACATAATTTTTGGTGATCGAAACCATACTTTTTGTTAACCTGCCGAATTTCCAAAATAAAGCCTTACATACTCGGTTGCTATTAGCATTATTATAAATTTCACGGAGATTAACTTTTAGCTCTGAAAATAGGCCCCTGTGGTGAAAAATTCGGCGTCCTAAGACACATGAGTGGAGCAAGGGTATAGGTGACATCATTCCACCGCGTGAACTTTTAACCTCGAAAACGTTGGAACTTTTACTTCACTTTCATCCTTCATTACAAAGAACTCTTGTATTGGTGAACTTTTGACAACTGTTAGTTTCTTTGTCGTCTCAATCACCCTTTATCCCCTATTTCTCGTGAAATTTTAACTTAGCAAATTCTTAATATAGCGTGGAAAGGGTAATCAGTATACACGGCGTTCCAATTATTCAGTTATTTAGTTTTATGCCGGTCTTTGCAAGGGGTATATAGTTCACATACACTCTCACTCCAGTGATATCGAATGACATCGACGTAAAATTTTGAAAGGTGATCAGTTTACAAGCTTTTTATGCGTGACCGCACTTAACATGCTGCGGTTATTGTCCCGCTCCAGTGATTCTATATATCACCTGCTTTCTTTGTTCCCTAGTCAGGCAGCTGTTCTTTTGCCCGGGTACGATCGACGTAGGTGAACTTTTATTCTTTCATTGTGTCAGGTGCTACCATTGTCTGCACACCGTCATACCAATGGCAAAGCTCACAGAGACCAAAGAGCTATCCTAAGAACGTGGAAGAATTAAACCCGTCAAAATGGAACTCCCATGCTTGGTCACGTGGTTGGGTAGGACTATTGGAGCAGTTGTGGTCAATTTGTTTTGTGGAGCAAAAGTATGAAGTGCGGGTATTTGATCGTCCTGTCTCACGCTGTAGCGTACGATGGGAAAGTCTCGGGACCGTTGGATGACTTTCGCCGAAAAGTCAGGATGCGCATGCGCATTCGTTAGCAATACACGGGGTGAACGTTTTGGAGAGTAGCTGATCCATCCGTGGTCTAAGTGGATCTCCTTTTGTAGAAAGAGTCAGACTGACGTGGTTTATATTTGAAGTCCAGTCAATCTGCGCATGCGCAGTCGGAAAAGAGCAGAAAAAGCGCGCTTGGGTTGGAGTTTTGCTTTCTTTGTTCCCTAGCCAGGCAGCTGTTGTTTTGTACGGATACGATCGGCGCAGGTAACCTTTCATTCTTATATTGTGCCAGGTGCTACCATTGTCTGCACAGCCTCATACCAATGTCGAGCCCACAGAGACCAACGAGCTCTCTTAAAAACGTGTGAGAATTAAACTCGTCAAAATGGAACTCCCATCCTTGGTCACGTGGTTATAAATTGTAAAGAGCTGTCGGCCAATTATTTGCACAATTACAAGCGTCTGGTCCATCATTCATAATACAACCGTCGTCCATTAAAGAATATCCGCGTCCATAATCCAAAGACCTATTCCATATTCCATATAACAGTATTAGCACCAAATTCAAAAAGACAATCATAGTATACATAAACATAGGCTTGTTTCCTGCAAGAGAGAAGCGGTCAACAGTTTCCAATGATGCCGGCAAGACATCATGATGTTTCAAAAATATCAAATCCGTATCGCTGATCAGTATTCTTAATCCATAATATTCGTTGTAAAGTCGTCATCTAAAGAATGATGTATCCCAGTCACACTTCGATTGTGACTGTTCATATGAGTACCATGAGCATCTTGAAGTACATAGGTTCATACGGCACCTAGCCCCAAGTTAAGCGGAATCAGAACCCTAGCCCCGGGTTAAGCGGAATCAGACACAAGTTACGAAACGTAACGCCATAGATCTTGCACGCTACGCTCGTATTTTGCTATCAGCATGCGATATATATCGCCAAATTTGAGAAACTTTGAGTGGAAGCGCTTGGTGGTGTAGCCCTGTTTTATAAGTTTCTGCAACAATGTTTTGTGACGTTGATTAAAATTGTGACATTTAACACAGGATCTAGCAAATGCTACTAGGCGTGATATGTATACGCCATATGCAGATCCCACTGGAATATTACTGTCCAGAAAGGGATAGTTTATGATGTCGAAATTGTAATCATCTCTTTTGTCATACAGTCGACGAGAGAGAAGGCCCGCTTCATTTTTATAGAGATATAGGTCTAAATATGATGTGCCTGTAGGGCTATCTGTAGTTTCCGTCAAATCCAGTGAAAGTGGATATATATCCTTCACTGCGTCATTTATATAGCGATTATCCAAAGCGAGAAGATCGTCTATATAGCGTTTGGTGAATGAGAAGGAACGGGCTTTGAATGGATCGGTTTTTGAAAGCGCCTGCATATAGTCATATTCATAAGACAACAGATATAGGTCAGCCAACAGGGGTGCACAATTAGTACCCATTGGAATACCTATATGCTGTTGATATATTGTGTTGCCAAATTTCACATAGATATTTTTAATGAGAAATTCAAGCAACTCTATAAAAAAGAAACATCCCATGAATGATATCTCTTGTATGTAGTAGAGCTAAAGAATGCTCTATGACTTCCGACATTAATATATCTACGATCAGTTTTCTTGAACACAGATACTATTAATGAACTCAGACGGTCAATAAGGTCACGATGAGGGATTGTAGTATAGAGAGTCGAGAAATTCCGTGTGGATATATGTCTGAACGGTATGTGACCTTTAGCATCAAGTTCTTCCGTATGACATTTTGCGTTTTTCAATATCCACATACATTCAACGCCAAAGTTTTTAGAAATAGTGGCGCAATACCTTTCCCAAAATGCTTTTACCTCCTGAAGGGCCCTCGTCAACAGGGTTGAAAGAAGCTTGGTGATGCAGCTTCTAGAACCAGCTATGAATCTAGCTTTGTATGGTGATTTATGCATTTTGGGAGTCCAGTATACTTTTGGTATATCGTTATGTTTGGTTGGAAGACAAATACCTCTTTCCCTGAGAAAGAGGTCACACCAACTCACACTTAGAGCAATGAAAATTCTCATTAAACCGAAAGTAGATACATATCTACTAAACTTATAGTATGACTCTGAGAAAAATGCTCGCATTCTAAAAAATAAAAAAATAAAAAAATAAAAAAATAAAGGTGGTGGAAAAGGACGCCGACGTATTGACAAGAACATGACCCCCAAAGGACAATATTCTGACTGCATATCTAAAAAACATTTAAAAAAATGACCCCTGTGCTTCTCGGCCACGCGTTTTGCAGTGGTTCAAGTGGACATCTTGAATGACATGATCACACATTCCCTATCACCGGCTTGAGCGGTATATGTTGATATTATATACAAATATTCAGGAACAATGATGTAATAGCCCTATGTCATCTGATGAAAACTGATGAACTATGTGACCGTTAGATAGAAAAAACGGCTCAAACGGGGAAAATATTAGTAGAGGTAGTTTTTATTCAGGAAATAAGTCTTTGAGGCCCGACGCCGACCAAGCACTTCATTCTTTACCACGTTAACCACAATCACAAACTGCAGTCACAATGATTTGTACAGAGGGTAAGCCTGGGGGACGAAACGTCCACCAGCAGAATCTCACAATAAACAGGTAACAATTAAACGCAACATATCACGGTGGTGGAAAAAGGCATATGACCCCACAGGACAATATTATGACTGCATAACACCACAAGAACCGAAAAAGATCCCTGTGTTGATTTGTCCAAATTCTGCATAGAGACGCTGGGTCCAATGATGGCAACCACGCTCTACCATGCAAAAATCCTCAACTATGTCTAACTAAGACTAGTTACTAATATAATTGATGTAACCGAAACCCAACTGAGCAGGTACCTCTTTAAGTAACCAGATAATACAAGGCAATAGACATGCAAAGGATATCGAATGAAGAATTAATTGAATATGTTAACAGGGGACGCACTAGCAAACCAAGGTTTGCGATTGTCAAATTTTGGTATTTCGGCTTGAACATAGTTCCCCGAAGCGAAAAATAAAGAGGTCTGAATTCGATTTAGATGAAAAGCCGCATATTTCAGATGCAAAAAATAAACTCTTATACCATCCATTCACCATGAAAGTTGAAGGTCATACCGGGAGTGGGAAAAGTATATGGATTGACAATCTACTACTGGGAATCGAAGAA
Organism: Hanleya hanleyi; assembly: GCA_036873755.1. Taxonomy (NCBI): domain Eukaryota; kingdom Metazoa; phylum Mollusca; class Polyplacophora; order Lepidopleurida; family Hanleyidae; genus Hanleya; species Hanleya hanleyi. The sequence continues at coordinate 29,234 of JAVTVY010012959.1, forward strand.
TATATTGAGCCCATTCCCCAGAGAATTATTTACTGCTATGGTGAATGGCAATCATGGATCTAGTCCCTTGCAAAGAGTGTGTGAAGGGTGTTCATGAGGCTGAAAGTTGATGAGAACAAGAGAATGAAGGGTGCTTGAGATAACAAAGGAACTAAGAGTTCGCGGGTTCAAAGGAACAAAGGAGTTAAAAATCGCGAGGTTATAAGTTCACGATGTCGAATGACATCATCTATACCCTAATCCCTTGCCAAAGTGTCTTGGGAACATAATTTTTCCACTACTTCCATCAATTTGTGTTCACCATGTGGCACCTCCAACCCACTTTTGCGTATAAACCCATAAATTATGGATTGTGCACAACAACACCTTCGACAAGCAACATATTTCATTATTAAATGATTTTTGAGAGAGGAAGAATAAATTGGTCGTCAGCGGGATTCGAATCCACGACCCCGGCTCGAATTTTCATTATTAGTTCGTCAAATTTTCCGTAGACCTCGTGCAGATTGAACAAACTGTACAGTTGAGGATGAACTGTATACACGAACCCCAGCCCGGTTTAAACAGGATGAACTAGGGTCAGGGTCAGATCATTGATATAAACGAAGCGGGACGATTAAAAGAAAATACTCTTCAGATGATGAGAGTTGACGATGAAAGTATCCTGAGGAGATAGTCCAATGTGGAAACGCATTAAAAGTGAAGCGTGGATAGAGGAGTTCACGAATTATAGAAAGGAAGAATGTAGTGATAACATTGAACAGAGGAGACAACAGTATTTGAAGCAAGGCTATGACGAAGATGAATCTGGTGAAATGGCCAAGGGTAATTATATACCAGAGATGAAGAAAACTAAATCATAACACAACAAAGTAATGAATTGGCAAATCTTGCAAAATGACTATATTCACAAGATTTAGAAAACAATGAGACGTCTACAAACGCTGTACGATGTAGATTATAATGAAGCGCTCAAGCAGGCGATTAATGTGTGGAAAAGACTATTTAATAAGTTGACAGATAGAGATAATATGACTATCTATGACAAGTTTCTATGATGGGAGTTTCCACAGTGACGTGTGCAAAAATGGCCGACTGCTCTTCACAAATTAGAATCACGTGACCAAGCATGAGGGTTCTATTTTGGTGGGTTAGTACCCCCACTTTCTCAACATAGCTTTCTGGTGTCTTTATTCGGAGAAATCTAACACTTAGCTCTATAAAATAATAAATGGTGACCAGCGTCGAGCGCTCGAAAGGAACAGCTACCTGGCCAAGGAGCAAAGAAGACAGGTGTTCTATACAATAATTCATAATCAATTAAGAGAGACAATTACAGCAGCATTTTAAGTGTGGTCGCAAATGAAAAGCTTGTATACTTATCCCCATTTTCACGGGATGTTCAAAACAATTTGAGAGTTCATTGAAACTTACTGGAGTGAGACTGTATGTGGATTATATACCCCTTACAAAGACCGATACTGAAGTGAATGACATTGGATGACTGGGACGCCGCAAAGCAAAAGCGTGTTTGTATACTGATTTACTTCTTCACAAGACATTAAAAGTTCACGAGGTTATAAGCTCCCGAGAACAAGAGAATAAATGGTGGTTGATATAAGGAACTAAATTTTCGAGGTCAAGAGTTCGTGGGAACAAAGGGGGTAAAAGTTCCTCGAATTTGAATGACGTCACCTATGCTCTATACTCTTGTTCACCTGTCTTAAGAACCCCATTGTTCCACTACTTTCCATAAACTTGTGTACTCTGTGGCACCACCAAAAGTTATTGGCACATAAGTGGATTTTGCACTTTAAATGTCTCTGCAGATGTACATATTGAGACCAGTATCACCTTGTCATGAACGGGACATAAATTTATAACAGTGTAGCCTACGGTGATTCAAAGACGATAACCCGAGCTTTACTGTGATGTTTGATATGATCAATGACATTTGGCTAGAAATTCCCGCATGGCGATGGCAGGCAATCATTGATAAATCGTTGACACCTGTGGTACACAGACGATTGGGCACACAGCTTGACAATTATCCTCGATCGTTGGTGTTCACTTCAACTATAATGTTTGTTGTCAGTGAACTGCATCAGCTATCATGAAATGCTGCAGTCTTGCCTGAATTACGAGGCCTTTATTGCCTTAATACAGGATTCGTATCGTGTGTGTTAATAGTGAATGAATTGTGGTCAAATCAATCTTACGTTGATCTGTAGTGTTATCTAAACAACTCACCCTGCAGCCCATACGATTTGGCATCTCGTAATTACGACATAAACATTTTTATCTATTTCGTAATTACGAGATAGTAACTCGTAATTCCGAGATAGCTAAATATAAGCATAAATTCGGAGCGGCACAATCTGACTTCCGTAACATCTCACCGCCAAAATCCCCGAAATTGTCAGGAGAGTTGACACATACAAGTAGATAGTAAAAAGACAGTTCTGGGATAGATGGGTCTCTTACTTATCAAAGTACCATGAATTCTCCCATCGCGGAGATACTCTACCTACTGCGCTATGACGGCCCATAGGTATTACAACCGTGGATTGTCCCTGTGTTGACCAACCTTCTATCTCGGGGGGCGTGTGTATGTCACCAACACAGAGCAATCAATTTGAAACGACGACAAGCCTGTCAATCGAGTTGAGCGACCCAATGAAAATGCTTCAAGTTTGAACTGTTTTTATCTGATCAGATTTGGAGTGAATGTATAGGGCGGCGTGCATGGATGTCTAGACTAAAACAACATCCCGGTTCACAGTCTCAGAGCCTGGAGAAGGTATCTTCCAGATGTTCCATCCCAGGATTTGATCCCCAGAGTAGGAAAGGCTAGCTTTAATGTTTCAAGAGATATTGTACAACTGACAGAATTGAAAATACTTTGCTATAATTCAATCTGAAAAAAGAAAATGATGAAGATGGATCATCTTTAATATGCATGGTTTCATTGCTAGCTGCATTAGGATTTGGATGGCTTAGGAATCTTATAAGTTAAAATAGATAGTGTGATAGCATAAGCCAAGTTCAGTCAAGAAAATGAATGGTTCCGTAAACATGCAGGTACATCTGTTATGATTATCTAAATACAGGAAGGCGATTCCTACAGGAGTAGATATTGCAGTATTGATGTATGTATTGATAACGGATGGGCCAGAAATTCGAATAGCCTGAAATTTTCTGGCGATTATTAAAATTTCTAATTTTTTGTATGGATCTACGATAGTGGTTCTAATTTCCAGGACCACAGAGTTGTTGTTCATCTACCCGAATGCGACAGATGGTTTATGAAGGCAACTTTGCTATGACCCCCAATCAGTTTCCTCCCCTGTAAGTCATCCGTAGTTAGACATTTTTACCTTCCAAAATATCTCAATGATAAAGTTTTCGGTGCATTTTTTTTTTTTTGACGGATTTCATATTTTTGGAACATCATGATGTCTTGCTAGCATCATTGAAAACTGTTGACCGCTTCTCTCTTGCAGGACATTAGCCTAGTTTCATGTGTTCTTTGATTTATTCTTTTAATTTGGTGCTAATGCTATTATATGAATTAGGTCTTTGGATTATGGACGCGGAAATTCTTTAATGGACGACGGCTGGGTATTGTGTGATGGACTATACGCTTGCATTCCAATCCTTATTGAAGAACCTTAAGTACGAATTTAAAATAATACAATACAGTTAAATGTAATTGATACAAAATAAAAGGAAGTAATTCAAGGCAAAACATGTTACAGTCCCATATCCGCTTACCCCAATCTGTGGTTCCATTTTTAGTTTGCCCCGACATTGCGACAGATGTGATGTTCCTCTTTGACTCCGGTAAACTCGGCGTTCAAAAGACGGCTCAAATTTCCAGCCTGATCACCAACACCATAAGTCAGGCGCTGATGTCGGAGGAAAGATTTAAGTTTGGGGTGTTGGCTGACACTTGTCCTTCTAATAACAGACTCCGGATCCCTCTTACCATGGACTGATCGGTTATTTCGAAAGACATCATGATTAGAGAACGTAAGGATCTGTCCACATTGCTGTACGATCTCAGAACGGAAGCAAACAGTACGCAGAACGGTGGGCGACATCGGGCAAAGAAAACCGCCATTTTTTGGATTAGGCGCTGGACAATTTTGATTCAACTTTGAAAAAAAGCTAAAAGAGCAAGGTTTCAGGGAATTGACATTTTTGTTGTCGCATTGGGGGAAGGGATTGATATGAAAGAAGTCGAGGCACTTTCAAGCGCGCCTACATCAGACTTTCATCTTCACTTTTCCAGTTATGAACCTTTGGCATCAGGAAAACACGAACTCCTGCATAGAAGGAAAATGCATATAGAAAACATATAAAAAATATGGAGAGACTAAATTTTCAAACTCGCATCGTGCTTCTTGACAAAATCCATGCGGGCCGCCATTTTAGCATGGTTTAAGACCACTGCGCATTGGTTTTGCGCAGAATGTTTTCTTCTGGTTTTGCGGGTTTCCGGTTCCCGGTAGTCGACCGGTGTCCCCCCAAAATGCCTGGATTAGTCCTTAAATTTCAACAAAAATAGGTCAGCTCAGAACTTGCTGGTAACCGTCCCTAATGCACGTTCATGCCAAAAATTAAGGTTCTACTTTCAACGGTTCTCCTTATTTTGCCGACGAAAGGATTCGGATGGACTCACTCACTCACTCATTACCGGACAATTTGCAAATGAGAGCCTACTTCGTAGGATATAGGATTAAATTTTATTTATTCCTACGAAGTAGGCTACCATTTGCAAATTGTCCGGTAGTCAGTCAGTCCATCCGAATCTTTTCGTTGGCAAAATAAGGAGAACCGTTGACATTAGAACCTTGATTTTTGGCGTGAAGGTGTATTAGGGGACTGTTACCACCAAGTTCTGAGCTGACCTACTTTTGATGAAAGTTTTTGATGAAAATCACCGGTGATTCTCACTTGAGCACTGCCCATCTTATATAGGCAGGATTTCAATTTGGAAGTGGGGGATTTCCAAGAGTTCAGTTCGCGTCGGAGTCCTGATGCCTACCATACTTCGTAGGTCCTGTGACGTTAGTCACACTGCCATGTCTATACTACCAGAAGCAAATAAACTAGAAATGTGTATCTGGATTATGCCAGCTAAACGGTACTGGCACTCGTCGTACTACGGTGCCTATCCATTCCAGCTAGTCTAATGTAATGATTGATATTTTTGTTTCATTTGCTTGTGATACTACACATATATATAGCCTTTTACAATTTACGGCTTCGACATAGTTCTGATATTGTTTAATCGGGTATATATTTGGCTGCTTCCAGAAAACATAATTTACATTTGTCCAGCCTTGTGATAGGGATTCGAAATATTGTTATTGTCTAAAATATATTTTAGTGATGTATTGCCATTTGTATGATGTATTTGTTTCAATACACTCTGTGATATCGACATATTTTGATATTTGGATATACCAAACTGTGAGGATTCCTATACTGTGAGAAAATATACTGTATACATTTTACTAAAACGTTATCGTGATATATATATATACATGTATATGTTTTTGTATGAATAAAAAGATTGAATGAATATTGTATTAATTTATGCTTGTCTAAGTTGATTACCTCTAATATAACTAGATATATACTTATTAAATGATTTTTGAGAGAAAAAGAATAAATTGGTCGTCAGCGGGATTCGAACCCACGACCCCGGCTCAACGCGATGATGATGATCTTCCGACTGAGCTATGACGACCCATAGTATTACACACCTGTATATGCTCAATGGCGGGCTTTACACAATACCAAATATGATTTCTAGATAAAAAACTACCTCTAACGCGATATCAGTGAGATTATATTGATAGACTATTTCTGAAAACATTAGGGTCCGATAATTGCGTCTGGATGGATAAAAGTTTTCTAGAAGCTCCGACATATGGCGTTTACATTCCGTCTAGTTGCATTTATCAGGTCTTGGTCATACAGATATCACCACAAGATGTACACATGCGCTTGATTCAGCTTCTCATGTATTCGCATAACAGACACATAACGGCGACTCAGTGGATTGTAACGACCTGACATATGGCGTATATATTCCGCCTATAGTATCATAGTACTACGGTGGCTTGTTAGGGCCATGCATTGATTTTTGCAATTTTCTGCCTTTTACTAGTTTTCAAGATTTCACTTTCGCGTTTTCTGTAATTTCTTGCCATTGACATCGATTCATTTCCGAGATATAAAGTTGTTTTCTGGTTTTAACAATTTCTTCTATCCATTTTCACGCGACTGCAAAAATCGAACAACCATGTGAAAACACTAAAAATTAGCAAAAACATCGAAAAAGTATTTCAACCGCGGTGGAAAGTATTTCAACCGCGGTGAAAAGTATTTCAACCGCGGTGGAAAGTATTTCAACCGCAGTGGAAACTATTTCAACCGCGGTGGAAAGTATTTCAACCGCGGTGGAAAGTAATTCAACCGCGGTGGAAAGTATTTCAACCGCGGGGAAAAGTATTTGAACCGCGGTGAAAAGTATTTCAACCGCGGTGGAAAGTATTTCAACCGCGGTGGAAACTATTTTAACCGCGGTTGAAATACTTTCAACCGCGCTGGAAAGTATTTCAACAGCGGTGGAAACTATTTCAACCGCGGTTGAAAGTATTTCAACCGCGGTGGAAAATATTTCAACCGAGGTGAAAAGTATTTCAACCGAGGTGAAAAGTATTTCAACCGCGGTGGAAAGTATTTCAACCGCGGTGAAAAGTATTTCAACCGCGGTGGAAACTATTTCAACCACGGTGGAAAGCATTTCAACCGCGGTGGAAAGTATTTCAACCGCGATTGAAAGTATTTCAACCGCTGTTGAAACTATTTCAACCGCGGTGAAAAGTATTTCAACCGCGGTGAAAAGTATTTCAACCGCGGTGGAAACTATTTCAACCGCGGTTGCATGTATTTCAACCGCGGTGGAAAGTATTTCAACCGCGGTTGAAAGTATTTCAATCGCGATGAAAAGTATTTCAACCGCGGTTGAAACTATTTCAACCGCGGTGGAAAGTATTTCAACCGCGGTGGAAACTATTTCAACTGCGGTGGAAAGTATTTCAACCGCGGTGGAAACTATTTCAACCGCGGTGGAAACTATTTCAACCGCGGTGGAAAGTATTTCAACCGCGGTGGAAAAAGCGCGTGCGGTGGTGGAAAGTATTTCAACCGTGGTGGGGCCTAGACCATGGTGGGAAACTATTTCTACAACCGTGTTGAAATACTTTCAACCGAGTTTGAAACAGTTTCCACCGCGGTTGAAATACTTTCAACCGCGGTTGAAACACTTTCCACCGCGGTTGAAATACTTTTGCCGCGGTTGAAATAGTTTCCACCGCGGTTGAAATACTTTTCACCGCGGTTGAAATACTTTTCACCGCGATTGAAATACTTTCAACCGCGGTTGAAACACTTTCCACCGCAGTTGAAATAGTTTCCACCGCGGTTGAAATACTTTCCACCGCGGTTGAAATACTTTCCACCGCGGTTGAAATACTTTCCACCGCGGTTGAAATACTTTTTCGACGTTTTTGCTAATTTTTAGTGTTTTCACATGGTTGTTCGTTTTTTGAAGTCGCATGAAAATGGATAGAAGAAATTGTTAAAACCAGAAAACAACTTTATATCTCGGAAATGAATCGATGTCAATGGCAAGAAATTACAGAAAACGCGAAAGTGAAATCTTGAAAACTAGTAAAAGGCAGAAAATTGCAAAAATCAATGCATGGCCCTAACAAGCCACCGTAGCTTGGGCTATTAGGTATCCATACAAGACGCCCTCAAGAGTACACCTTGGTTCAGCTTCTCATGTGCTCGCATGAATATTATATAAGAGTATCATGATGGATAGTGATATTTCAGAAGAGCTTACATTTGGCGTATGTATTCCGTATTTTAGACCACTCTTCTACACAATGCTGCCTTATGCGGACCTGTTCAATATAAAGGCATGTTGAGATAATTTGTGTTGTAAAAGCATTTTTTGTGCGTTTTCAGACAGCCGTCCAGAAATTGGGAGCAGTACGGAATAGGACTTCAACTGAAACATATGTGGTAGCACTTATGTACTGACTGACCCCTCTTCCATTTGTATCTGACTTATCCCTCTTCCATTTGTATATGGCAAAATGCAAATCGATGAACAAAAGATAAGGAGTTTGAGCATCGGGGAATCAGGCTTCGCCGAAAAGTATCAGTATATTCGAACATACGAACATTCGTATGAGTTATCATCCGGACAAGAATGTACAACAAAACAACAAAGTACCGGTATGTATTAAACCTATCTGATCTGTTCTAAGCCCCCCCCCCCCCCCCAACCACACCCTAAAACCCTAAAGTTGAAAGTTTTTGACGTGTAGCGTATCGTCTTGGGTTTATTGTGAGGTTATTTGCATCACGCCCAGAGTAGCAGAGTAAAAGAATTGCTGACTGCCTGACCTTGTTGAGGTACCGGAACCAGAAAAGTGATGGTTTCGTCTGTTTTGCTTTTGTGTGGCTAAAAGCACACAACAACTATTTTATTTCACATCAGATAAATACTTAATAATCTATCTGGTAGTTTTTGCGAAAACAAAAATGCATAAATAAAAAATTCGAAAGTCGGGCGAAAAAGCCTTCTGTATCAATGGCATCAGTTGGACCATTCTTATATTTTCTGGTGGAGAGTGGGCGAGTAGTATATAGCAAGCATCTAACCTTATTTGGTTCAGTGCGCATGCGCAGAAAAAATCGGAAGTGGCCATGGTGGGTCGGCGCAGGTGTTCTGCGCAAGTGTGGGTTCTGCGCAAGTGTGTGACGTCACTTCCGGTGTCACTCTATCGAGCGTGACCTTTGACCCCGGGTCATAGAATGATTTGGTACTGACCTTCAACATCCGGGTCTCCCACCGGGTTTTCCATGGGGTTTCCCAATGGGGGACTGGATTGCGTCATCGTCTTCCATCCGGGTACTTCCAATGTTATTCTATAGGGTTTCATTTAACCTGGGATTTTGCTATGGTGAGCTTGATGGGATTCGGATTTAACATGGACAGGTCCATTTGGACCAATGAGCGGTCGATGAAAGAACTAATGGTATTGGTGGACAAAGAGCCAATCGGAGAGCAGCTCGTGCGGATAGACAGCCAATCGACAAGCACTGGTTTTTCCCTGGAACATCCAGGTACCGCTATTTGTCCCCTGGAACATCCGGGTACCGCTATTTTGTCCCTATAAAAGTCGTAATTGTACGGTACTTCTTCAATCCACGGCCTGCCTGCATCTATACGGGAAACTGTCTGTATGGGATATGGGGGTGGTCATTTTTTGTGGATTTTACTATGGGTTGTGGGGTTTTGTTTTCTTCGTCTCACCACGCAAAACACGATGGGACGGGTCTCGGAGCTAAGCGGTGAAATTTTTCGAAAAGTTCACGGAGGTCTGGATAGGCCCATAGGCCTACTGTCTCAGTGGATAGGTCCATACTGGGCAATTCACACATGTTCATTGCGATATGGGTTGTGGGATCTTGTTTTTCACGTCTCACCACGCAGAACACGATGGACGGGGTCCCGAAGCTAAGCGGTGAATTTTTTTGAAAAAGTCACTGCGCGCATGCGCAGTGGGTAAATTAGGCTGGGTGGACGTTTTGGGGCCTAGGTGAGCTCCTAGTGGTCCGATGGTGTCGTATGAGGTCTTATTTTGAAGCTCTCGTGCAGGGGCATCCGAGAGGACTAATGTATCGTTCGTTTTCAATATTCTGCGCATGCGCAGTTTGGCCGTAGTATAGAAAACCGGCATTTTGGGGGTGCGTGGGGGTGTGTTTGGGGTAGAGATGGACCACTATTGGTCCAAATGGGTCGTGGGAGGTGTCAAAGTGAAGATTTTGTGGGGTAGAGTCAGAATGGCCTGTTTTTTATTGCAAGTCGCGTCAATCTGCGCATGCGCAGTTGGGTGTAGTAAGTAAAGTGGTCATTTTGGAAGTGCGTGGGGGTGTGTTTGGGGTAGAGATGGGCCACTATTGGTCCGAATGTGTCGTGGTGTAGCCATCGGGGTGTAGACCCCAATTGGAGGGATGTTCACAGCATCTGTGGCGTCATCGGTGACGTCATCAGTACGAGTAGTAGCGAAAGTACATGTACATGTGCTTTTTGCATATCCATGTACATATACTCTGCACATGTCCATGTATTCTTTGCATATCCCTGTACAGATACTATGTGCCTATACATGCACTATGTGCCTGTACACTTAATCTGTCCATGTACATATACTCTGCCAATGTACATGTTCCTTGTCCATGTACCTGTACTCTTGCGGGAACAACACAGTATCCTGATAATATATATATCACGGTGATGTAGTGTTAGTCAGCTTACCTGGTTAGTACTTCACACATTTATCATTGTGAATTGTTGATTGATTCTTAATTGTAAGAAATTACATGTGGCTTGTCAGTATTTATATTCTTATTATAGGCTTTCTCTTATTTTGATACCGATGATTACACTAACACCAAGAACGATATTGTTGTTGCCGTTCAATATCGATCTGACGATTATATGGAGCCGTATTCAAGATAATCGAGACAAACATTGGATAGAAATATTATAGAATACCTGTCCCGTATTATACAATATCTGTCCTGTATTATACCTTATCTGTGCTGTATTATACAATACCTGTCCTGTATTATACCATACCTGTACTGTATTATACAATATTTGTCCCGTATTGTACCATATATGTCCTGTATTATACCATGTCTGTGCTGTATTGTTCAATATCTGTCCTGTATTATACAATATTTGTCCTGTATAATACAATATATGTGCTGTATTATACAATATCTGTCCTGTATTATACTATATCTGTCCTGTATTATACAATATCTGTCCTGTATTATTCAATATCTGTCGTGTATTATACGATATTTGTCCTATATTACACCATATCTGTCATGCATTATACCATATATTTGCTGTATTATACCATATCGGTCCTGCATTATGCCAAATCTGTGCTGTATTATACCGTATCTGTCCTGAATTATACCATATCTGTGCTGTATTATACAATATCTGTCCTGTGTTATGCAATATCTGTCCTGTATTATACCAAATCTGTCGTGTATTATACCATATCTGTCCTGTAATGTACCAAATATGTCCTGTACTATACAATATATGTTCTATATTATATCAAATCTGTGCTGTATTATAGAGGACAAATATGGTATAATACAGCACATATATGGTATAATAGAGGGCAGATATGGTATAATACAGAACATATATCGTATAGTACAGGACATATATGTTACAATACAGGACAGGTATGGTATAATACAGCACAGATATGGTATAATACAGGAAAGATATGGTATAATACAGGACACATATTGTATAATACAGCACGGATATGATATACACATTTGATGTAATACAGGACAGTTATTGTATAATACAGGACAGATACTCTATAATACAGCACAGATATGGTATAATACAAGACAGATATTGTATAATACATGACAAAAACTGTATAATACAGCACAGATATGGTATAAAACGCACAGATATTGTATAATACATGCCAAATATTGTAGACACAGGCCAGATATGGTATAATACAGCACAGATATGGTATAATGCGGGACAGGTATGGTATAATAGAGGACAAATATTGTATAATACAGAACATATATGGTACAAAACAGGACAGATATGGTATAATACAGCACATATTTGGTATAATACAGGACAGATACAAACTCGCGCAGACAAATTCGCCTGAAACAGGCTTTGTCTGCAGGTGTTGCATGCGCGTCGTTCACTGCGTTGGTATATGGACATGAGCGTCCTTGACAGCATTGGTATACCAGAATTCTGAATTGGTATACTTACGGTGGATAAACGAAGAATTGCAATACGGTCTAATGCACTATGGTAATTAACCAATCAAAACCCTACAATTTACTCTGAAATGTGATAATGTATAATACAACACAGATTTGGTATAAAACAGGGCATATATTGTATAATACAGGACAGATATGGTACAATACAGGACAGATATTGTATAACACAGGACAGATATTGTATAACACAGGACAGATATGGTATAATACAGGACAGATATTGTATAATAAATGAAGAATATTGTAAACACAGGACAGATATGGTATAATACAGTACAGATATGGTATAATGCAGGACAAATATGGTATAATAGAGGACATATATTGTATCATACAGGACATATATGGTACAATACAGGACAGATATGGTATAATACAGCAAAGATTTGGTGTAATACAGGACAGATACTGTATAATACAGCACACATTTGGTATAATTCATAACATATATTGTATAATACAGGACATATATGGTACAATACAGGACAGATATTGTATAATACAGAACACATATTGTATAACACAGGACAAATATTGTATAATACAGGACAGATATTGTACAATATAGCACATATATGGTATAATACAGGACATATATGGTACAATACAGTACAAATATTGTATAATACAGTACAGATATGGTATAATACAGGACAGATATTGTATAATACAACACAGATATGGTATAATACAGGACAGATATTGTATAATACGGGACAGGTATTCTATAATATTTCTATCCAATGTTTGTCTCGATTACCTTGAATACAGTTCCATATAAGCGTCAGACCGATATTGAACGGCAACAATAATATCGTTTTTGGTGTTAATGTAATCACTGGTACCAAATAAGAGAGAGACTAAAATAAGAATATAAATACTGACAAGCTACATGTAATTTCTTACAATTAAGAATCAATCAACAATTCACAACGATAAATGTGTGAAGTACTAGCCAGGTAAGCTGGCTAACGCAACATCACCGTGATATATTACCGCAAGAGTACATGTACATGGACAAGGAACATGTACATTGGCAGAGTATATATCCATGGACAGATTACATGTACAGGCACATAGTACATGTATAGCCACATAGTACATGTACAGGGATATGCAAAGAATACATGGACATGCGCAGAGTATATGTACATGGACATGCACAAAGAACATGTACATGTACTTTCGCTACTACTCGTACTGATGACGTCACCGATGGCGTCACAGATGCTGTGGACATCCCTCAAATCGGGATCCACACCCCGAGAGCTACAAAATGACACCTCCCACGACACATTCGGGCCAATAGTGGCCCATCTCTACCCCAAACACACCCCACGCACCCCCAAAATGACCACTTTACTTACTACAGCCAACTGCGCATGAGCAGATTGACGCGATTTGCAATAAAAAAAACACGCCATTCTGATTCTACCACACAAAAGCTTCACTTTGACACCTTCCCCTACCCATTTGAACCAATAGTGGTCCATCTCTACCGCAATCACACCCCGACGCACTCCCAAAATGCTTGCTTTCTATACCTCGGCCGGACTGCGCATGCGCAGAATATTGAAAACGGACGATACATTAGTCGACTCCGATGCTCCTCCACGAGAGCTTCAAAATAAGACTTCATATGACACCATCGGACCACCAGGGGATCATCTAGACCCCAAAACGTCCACCCAGTACTATTTACCTACTACGCATGCGCGCACTGACTTTTTCAAAAAATTTCACCGCTTATCATCGTGTTCTACGTGGTGAGACGTGAAAAACAAGATACCACAACCCATATCGCAATGAACATGTGTGAATTGCCAAGTATGGACCTATCCACTGAGCCAGTAGGCCTATGGGCCTATCCAGACCTCTATCCACCGCTTAGCTCCGAGACCCTTCCCATCGTGTTTTACGTGATGAGACGAAGAAAACAAGACCCCACAACCCATAGTAAAATCCACACAAAATGACCACCCCCATATCCCATACAGGCATTTACCCGTATAGATACTCTAGGCAGGTAGGCCGTGGATTGAAGAAGTACCGTACAATTACGACTTTTATAGGGACAAAATAGCGGTACCCAGATGTTTCAGAGAAAAAAAAGCGATACCCGAATGTTCCAGGGAAAAACCCAGTGCTCGTCGATTGGCTGTCTATCCGGACGAGCTGCTCTCCGATTGGCTCTTTCTCCACCAATTCCATTGATTCTTTTCATCGACCGCTCATTGGTCCAAATGGACCCGTCCATGTTAAATCTGAATCCCATCACGCTCACCATAGCAAAATCCCAGGTTAAATGACGCAATCCAGTCCCCCAGTGGGAAACCCCCATGGATAACCCGCTGGGAAACCCGGAAGTTGAAGATCAGTACCAAATCATTCTATGACCCGGGGTCAAAGGTCACGCTCGATAGAGTGCCACCGAAAGTGACGTCACACACTTGCGCAGAACTCACACTTGCGCAGAATACCTGCGCAGACCCATCATGCCCAGTTCCGGTTTTTTCTGCGCATGCGCACTGAACCAAATAAGGGTTTAGATGCTTGCTATATACTACTTGGGTGGTTGAGTGAGTAAGTATGATGAAGTATGATTTCTTCATGTTCTTTTCAAACCCGGGATCCCAACCTCTCGGTTAGTTAGTTGAAGGATGAAGACAATACTCAAGGGGTGAGAGGGAGTGGAATCAGCATCCCCCCACTCCATACATCTCAAATCGCTCTGGCCAGATAGAGGTAATATTGCGGAATAAGGAAAACAACACTGAAAAAACCCCATCAGATGTAATGTAATCTGAAAGCTAACAGTGTATAAGTAGTACTAAGGTAGGCCTACTAAGCGCGTGTACCATGTACCATATACAAGTTTCAAAGTCGCGAAGTAGTAACTGATATACGGCCCAGACAATAATGTAATGCATGTATTTTGACGCACAGGTACAGAGATATAGATGTCACAAAATGAAGATCATTCAAAAGATACTAAGCATGTAGCGTACCATTTAAGTTTCAAAGTGGTTCGCGAAAATGTGATCGAGATATGGCCTGGGCACGAATGCAATTAGTACATCTATACATGTATGTGGAGGGACAAAGGTAAAGAGCCATAAATGTGGTACAAATGATCAGAACGAGGTAAGGATATACCCTGCCCATTATAGTGCAAAGTTGTTTGCGAAATACTACAAGTACATGTGTATGGCTTGAACAGTGATGTAATTCATGTATGCATGTACGCGGACTTAAAGTCTGGCAAAAATGGCTAGAACGAGGCTAATCGCATCTACAAGATAGTAGCATGTCCCATGAAGGAGTCAAAGTTCATTTATAACAGTAACGACGATGTGGACCGGGCAGTTAATGGGCGAACGATAGTCAGGAAGATAAATTTTATGATATCATATATTAATTGATTGATGTTGACCATGATTTTGGGAATATAATCTTGATGGGTCAAAAAAACGGACAGCGGACATTGGATACATGATACTAAGCATCTGTATCAGTATTGCGAAAAAATACAGCTAAAGTCACCAACAAATAATATGAGACATCTGAATGTGGACTGGTTACCGCCACCAACCGTGTCATTCAGCTATAATAACTTTAGTAAAGGACCATGTATGTTTATGTGGGTAAATGGCCCCAGAACAGGTGCGATAGAAGTGCCAAAAAATAAAATATCACATATACAGAAAATTGTTCAGTGAGCATGAAGTACAATATTATATTGTATACTCAGAAAAGTTTCAAGCCACGGAGTCTCATCATTCTCGATTAAAAGGGCCGTGAAATAGGGTATTCGTGCAAAATCGCCAATTTCTTTCTATAAACATTTGAAGATAAACGACAACCAGAAAAAGCTTGATACAGCAGACACGCATTTGCACACAGCAAACAATAGTGGACCACTGGTGTCAGTGGAGCGGGCTCTAGTGGCACAGGCGGCATCGGGAGCCGAAAACGGCCCAACGCCGGACCGCCGATACATTTGGAGCATCCAAGTCATCTGTCGTGTGGATGACGTCGGGGCTACAAACGATCACCGACGACTTGATGGTACCACGTAACATTACTGTATAATCGTTGGTCAAAACAAAAGTCCTAAATAAATTATATCATTTTTGACCAGTTTGATCGCATAATTATTCAGTTATATCTGCAACATTTATGATGGGCCTACGTATAAAATTTCATTTACTGCGGGAAATTTCTGCCGACTTTGAGCGCGAAATTCTTGTTCAGTTACTTCCCCTTGCACGGCACTGTGATCGTCTGCCTGAGAGATGCGTTCAAGCCTGCGTGTAAGACCAGCCAGAAATTCTGTGATATGCTATTAATTTCTGCCACGGAGATACACTATTCAGGTAAACATGTTCCATTTTCCTAGCATGTCAGTTTATTGTTACGGTAAGATTTTATAAACAAATCAAGTGTTTTTTTTGTTGTTCTAGCATGCATAGTAAATGGATTATGTAGACGCCATATTTCGTTGCTTGTTCAACGAACACTTTAATTAGTGCCTTTGTCGTAAAGTTAATGTAATCATTTGATCGGTGAAACGTCAATACAATTTATTGGTTTGGCAAACGACGTATTAATTAATTAATTTAACTCAGAGAAACAATTGGCACAGGCTCAGGCAAACGTTAATGTCGCGCCAAATCGAGATTTACCTCCCTTTAATATTGTAGCATTGTTATACAGAGTTGTCTCTCTTATGTGGTGCAATGTTTTTATGGTTTATAAATTTACAGACTAAACAGTTCAAAGATTAGGTATTATGGTTATACGTATTCAGCCTATTTTGAACGAGATATTAAATGTTTCTGGAAGGATAATGTAGTGATTCGTCAGGCTAATAGAAAGGAAACATAATTTCCTACCGGATCAGCATTTGATATGAATTTCTAAATTCCATGTTATTGTACTTTGTATACATGTGGATATTGATCTATGAGAAATAAATTACTAGATACAGGCTTATAGATTAAATATTACCCGACAGTGGAATGTGTCTATGAAAAAGCCTCAATCATGTCAATTTGACTTGTATTCAGCAATTTACACTGACAAGTATTGAATGATTATACATGTTTACAAATTATGTGTAATCAATTTCATTGCTCTAATTAATTTTATTTCTGTCTTTTTACAGAACCCTGCTTAATGAATAAAGCTGTTACTGGAATATATTGGCAGTAGTCAAGATTCTGTCTCAGTCAGTTGTGAGTAAATCTTCCAGGATACAATATAGTATGCTGTAATTGATTCCTTGTTTTACTTATTAAACAAATTATGTATAAACTGTCCTAGCAGGTATTTTGGTGGTAGTATTATCTCCATTTAGATCAGGGTATTTGTGGTATCCTGAGAATCATCCCCCTTTGTCCATATTGTGATATATGATGTAATAGACTGAAATAATTCGGAGGACTGGGCATGAGTCCAGGGGTCGGTAGCCATGATGTAATTTCATGTTGATGCACCAAAATACACTCCTCATTTATCGGACCAATTTGACTTTTTTCCTCTATCCATCGGGTACTCTGATTATTACGACATTATTTTTGGGGGGATGTTATAATATTTAATTTGTGTTTGCATTTTTCAGCGACTGAACACAAACTATTAACTATCCACATCCGAATTAATTCACCACCATGAACATTTGAATTAATTTGTCAGCAAGAATGATATATGTGCGAAATGATCATGTACTTTTCATGTTGATTTCAGACTAGTGCTTTAGGCCTTTTGTGGGGAAATGATGTCAGACACACCACCATATGAAAGCGATATTGGGGATTGATGCTGCCCATAGCTGGAAGTGGTCAGGAAAACGGGCAAAGGACAAGTTCATGGACTTTGTTGAATAATACTGTGTTCAGTAAGTACGAGAAATAAGTTGTATAGCTGACATTTGGTTAGAGTGGACTACAAATTCAGACTACATCTCCTTTCTTTATTTGGCCAAGAAGAAGGAGTCTGCATTCTATCTACTGCCTTCTCTATAGTGAACACAACACAATTCCTGATAGAAATTTTGCTAGATTCTTTAGAAATTTACCACATATTATCGTCACCATATTAAGATGTACACGTGACCCATTTTAACCTGATCCAACTTGTTTCCCCTTACAAAATATGCCACTTGATTACTGAAACCACCACTTTCATCTGGTATTCGTTTTAGTGAATGCCACTTATCACGTCATGTATGATTGTGATTTTGAAACACCATAAAAGTAGTAAGGAAAGGGAGAGAATAAAAACACCTAGATCGCGGTGTTATTACTTTAATACTAGAGAAATACCGCCATGTCGGGGCGGTGTCAGCGCGGTGTTGCTGCGGTGCTGCGACGGCGTTCGTTAATGAGTCCCTTGACTAATGCGGTACGTGTATAACACCTATAGGCACGATGGTGTAGACGTATGACAACGCCAATTCACCGGCCCGTGTCTATAGCCGGAGGGGAGATGTGTTGTTCGAGGTTATCGTTTATATTTATAGGGTTGTACCTATAGCCCCCCTCCCCGGAGGAATGCGGTGTTCATCGGACGGTGTCACCGCGCGGGTGGTCCGCGATCCATCGCGCGCGCACCGGTTGACCCGGTTCGCGGCGGAGCGTGACTAATGCGGTGTTCTAGGCCGGCTATTTACGAAACTCCAATCGCCCGAGGATATAATCGTCGATCGACCCCGGTTTGCGGTGTTCGCGTGACTCGCGGTGTAATTATAGCCTATCGACCTACCGTCAAGACTCGCCTATACGGTATAATAAACGCACCAAAACTGCCCCTGAGCTAACAGACATATATCCTGTTGTCTGGAACATACTGTTACTTGCTTATTCTTCTATACAACGTCATTCCTAATTCTGTATCGCTGACATGCATATTTTTCTGGAAAACATTGCGAAAGTCTGCCGAGATTGCATTTTTGGACAATTGTATATAAGCCATCATGTCCTATACGAACATGTAACAATCTGTTACAAGCGTCTGGTCCGTCATTCATAATTCAGCCGTCGTCCATTAGAGAATATCCGCGTCCATAATCCATAGACCTATTCCATATTCCATATAACAGTATTAGCACCAAATTCAAAAAGACAATCATAGTATACATAAACATAGGCTTGTTTCCAGCAAGAGAGAAGCGGTCAACAGTTTTCAATGATGCCGGCAAGACATCATGATGTTTCAAAAATATCAAATCCGTATCGCTGATCAGTATTCTTAATCCATAATATTCGTTGTAAAGTCGTCATCTAAAGAATGATGTATCTCAGTCACGGTTTGATTGATTGTTCATATGAGTACCATGAGGATCTTGAAGTACATGGGTTCATACGGCCCCTAGCCCCGGGTTAAGCGGAATTAGACATAAGTTACGAAACGTAACGCCATAGATCTTGCACGCTACGCCCGTATTTTGCTATCAGCATGCGATATGTATCGCCAAATTTGAGAAACTTTGAGTGGAGGCGCTTGGTGGTGTAGCCCTGTTTTATACGTTTCTGCAACAATGTTTTGAGACGTTGATTAAAATCGTCCCATTTAACACAGGATCTAGCAAATGCTACTAGGCGTGATATGTATACGCCATATGCAGGTCCCACTGGAATATTACTGTCTAGAAAGGGATAGTTTACGATGTCGAAATTGTAATTATCTCTTTTGTCATACAGTCGACGAGAGAGAAGGCCCGCTTCATTTTATAGAGATATAGGTCTAAATACGATGTGCCTGTAGGGTTATCTGTAGTTTCCTTCAAATCCAGTGAAGGTGGATACATATCCGTCACTGCGTCATTTATGTAGCGATTATCCACAGCGAGAAGATCGTCTATATAGCGTTTGGTAAATGAGAAGGAACGGGCTTTGAATGGATCAGTTTTTGAAAGCGCCTGCATATAGTCATATTCATAAGAGAACAGATATGTCAGCCAATAGGGGTGCACAATTAGTACCCATTCGAATACCTATATGCTGTTGATATATTGTGTTGCCAAATTTCACATAGATATTTTTAATGAGAAATTCAAGCAACTCTATAAACAAAGAAACATCCCATGAATGATATCTCTTGTATGTAGTAGAGGTAAAGAATGCTTTATGGCTTCCGACATTAATATATCTACGATCAGTTTTCTTGAACACAGATACTATTAATGAACTCAGACGGCCAATAAGGTCCTGATGAGGGATTGTGGTATAGAGAGTCGAGAATGACCATCTTACTTTACAGGTAAGGCACTTCAAGTTTGTGACCTGAGCATATTATGTCAACCTGTACCCTTGGTATGTTCACGTTTGTCTATCACAATACCAAAGCAACCTCAGTATAGTCTACGTCACTGTGCTGTGTCAGCGATCATCAAACATTTTGTACCCCCTGAAAATCTCAACTTTATGTCTAATGTAAGACTTAATAGAGCATGACATTCTCTCGTACTCATTTGCGACACATTTGCGAGTTCAACGTACGAAAGTCTCGATAACGATCTATAATCGACTATAGGCCAAATAACATTAGGGAGAGGTCAACCTCATTAGTTCCGCACGACTGGAATTGAATATGACACTCTGTTCACAGTCTATACAATCTTGAGACGAGTTTGAAAGCACTGAACTAGAACTGCCGGGTCACCGACTTAAATATCTTAATAAAGTGGTATAAATTAGCCTTTAAACTTGTACAAGGTATAAAATAGTGAATAAAACAGCATGAGCAGTGTCTTTTTGTTGATAAAATATTTGATGTTATTAATAACGTCAAAGCTTTATGGAGACGCAGCTGGAAACTGGAAATTATCTTCTTCAATCGACTTTGAGTGACAACGAGGACTCCAAAAATGTCCATTCCCAATAAAGACCCCTGTAATTCCCCGACAATCGTCCTAGAGACGAAACTTATACCGTTGTATGGACTGTGTGTCCGCCATACCTCGTCAAACACCTCTTTACGACATTCCATGTTGTCATACCTATATCTTAACTCTATGAGAGAGATTTTTTGCATTCCTTTAGAAACCGTTGAACGCCTCACTAGTGTCGCTTTATCATGTCGGCAGAAGACAATCTTGACTATGTAGATATGTGGATTAAATTTTATCCAGACCAAAGTAGAGCTTACCTAAAGGAGGGAATTTGTGAGATTGGGGGACAGAAAGTGCATTCTCCTCCAAACTCTCTTAATATTGCACAAGGCAACAGTACGGTGAACTCGACTAGCAAATCGCGTACCAGAGAAATGACAGTTGAAGTAATTTCACCGGCACAGCAAGTTGTACAGCAGGCTAAAGCAGAACTCTGTAGACAGCGTCACAAAGTAAGCGTACAAGTGCCAGTAAAGGGAACGCGAAAAGAGGAGGAGGAGGAGGATATACCGTATAGTATAAAATATAGAGAGAAATGATATTAGAATTAATCTCCGTTTTGGCAGAGTAGCGTCAACATGACAAACAAGTGTACGGTGTGTCAGTAAACATTCTCGCGTCCAGATAACCTGATTAGACATCAACTTATACACCAAAAGGGGATAATAGCAAAACATCCGTATAAACGTAATCGCGAGACGTCATCTAGGCTCTTTCAAGAGCATCACAACATTCATTTACTATGATCGTCAGCGGCCCGACTGGTTGTGGGAAGACATCATGTGTAATGAAATTTTTGGAATGTGCTAATATCGATCCCTCTCCAACACGCATCGTATGGTGTTACAGTCAATGGCAGTCAGCCTATGAAGCTACGAGTCTGAAAAATGTAAACTTCCTCCCCGGCATACCCCATGACATAGGCGAAGAGTATTACTTCGACCCCGACCAAACCAACGTTATTGTTCTGGACGATTTGATGGGTGAGGTAAAGCGCGAAGAAAAAGTTGCCGACCTATTCACCAAAGGGTCGCATCACAGAAATTTGTCCATAACTTATCTGACTCAGAATCTCTTCCCTCGAGGCAAGGCCTCTCGAGATATCACGCTAAACTGCCAGTATTTCGTTCTATTCAATAATCCTATTGATACACAGCAAATTAGCACGTTCGGGAGACGAATCTTTCCTCGGGACACATTTCATGGCAAAATTTTGCGAAGCCACATCTCGTCCGTACGGATATCTGTTCATCGATTTAAAACCCCATACAGCGGAAAATGACAGACTGTCTACCAATGTAATATCAGGCGACGAAGAACTCGTGAAAGAAGAAGAACAACTGCCACCTCGTCCAACCCCAATTCATAATCCATCAACTCAAATTCAACGCATACCATCTTACGATCACGATCCAACATGGTCCGCTACGAGGAATGAACAAGTGGGAGAGGGATTATATACGAAGACGGATGCACCGTGGTTCAAACGGAATGAAAATGATGACGAGTCCCAGCAGAGGCAGATGATCCATAGGAGCGGGGATGAAATGGAACGGCAAAAGAGAAAATACCCTTCAGATGACGAACTCCTCCATCCTGGGGAAATAGATCTACCTACCCACTTGCGGAAACGGGTCAAATATAACGTGTGGAAAAACATGTTCGGTAAAACTATCGCGAGAGATTGTAGGGTCAAATTTGACGAGAGAAAACAGCGATATACAAGCCCAGGTTACGACGAGGATGAGTCTGGTGCAAATGCTATGGAGGATTATACTCCAACGATGATGAAGACCTTACGTCAAAAATATTGCAATCTCCTCGTGAACATACAAAAGCTACAAACCGATTATATTCATAACGAGATCTTGAAAACAACGAGGCGTCTGCAAACGATATACGACATAGACTACGAGGAAGCACTCAGACAGACGATTAAGATGCGGAAATGCTTATTCGATAAGTTGATTGATGACGGTGATAGCGAGGACTCCGAATAAAGACCCCAGTAGAAATATTCGTACATAAACATTGAATGGAAGGCTAGATATGGAAATGATACACACAACAATGGAGATGTATTTCATATAAGCAGTTTTCTCCCATTATTTGCGCAGTGCTATGAGTTGATGAATAAAGCGATTATTTAGTAATCTTCGTATTGCTTTGCCCCTATTTTATACTAGTCATATAATTCCCCCTCCAACTCCTCCAATTCCTCCAACTCCTCCTCCTCCTCCTCCTACACACACACACACACACACACACACACATCCTCCTCCTCGGGCAAAAGTGTCTTTTACCATTATGTCTATTTTGGTCGGACAGGAATCGATCCAGGTGTTTAATCCAGCAGTAATGGGATGTCTTTTCGTCGGTGATGAAAAGCAAATTTAGGTGGGCATCAAACCGCTCGTTGGTGATGTGAATGGGGAAAATCTCATTATCCGCG
This sequence comes from Hanleya hanleyi, assembly GCA_036873755.1. Taxonomy (NCBI): domain Eukaryota; kingdom Metazoa; phylum Mollusca; class Polyplacophora; order Lepidopleurida; family Hanleyidae; genus Hanleya; species Hanleya hanleyi. The sequence continues at coordinate 52,534 of JAVTVY010012959.1, forward strand.
TAGCCGAATAAATTGACTGATATTCGGTTGAGCTTTTCAAATTTTGGGATGTCGTTAGGTTTCACGGGATATTCTATGTCTGCAAAACGTAAGTCATGCTCATAAGGTCTATAATGTGACACCTGATGTGAATTTCCCTCAACTGGATGGAGTGCTGACAAAATAGACCATTTGAAACATTGGTTATCCATTGCGTTGAAAACGTTAACAATCGTGTGTTTCGCTACCAACTTTGATGGTAAGGGGAGGTAACTCGACCCGCGTAGTGGTTGATATTGCGCTATGTGAATGCTTAACCGCAAAATTTCATCTAACCACCAATTGGATCCTTGACGAGCATATTCTGTGAATGATTCATATATTTTTCGCCATGATTCGCTTATAGCATTCTCTATGTCCCCCTCTTTCAACGTTACATGGCATAGTCCTCTAAATGGGGTTGCGCTGTTCGCATATCTTCACCCTCACCTTTAGAAAAGGAACACTGAATAGAGATGTGGAATTTTATAACTATGAAGTGGATGAGACGGCGGGTAATCACTGAAATCGAACAGATGTGCACTTTCCACCATATCTTTATAAACGTCGTCGCACTTGTACAAGGTGTAAAATAGTGAATAAAACAGCATGAGCAGTGTCTTTTTGTTGATAAAATATTTGATGTTATTAATAACGTCAAAGCTTTATGGAGACGCAGCTGGAAACTGGAAATTATCTTCTTCAATCGACTTTGAGTGACAACGAGGACTCCAAAAATGTTCATTCCCAATAAAGACCCCTGTAATTCCCCGACAATCGTCCCAGAGACGAAACTTATACCGTTGTATGGACTGTGCGTCCGCCATACCTCGTCAAACACCTCTTTACGACATTCCATGTTGTCATACCTATATCTTAACTCTATGAGAGAGGTTTTTTGCATTCCTTTAGAAACCGTTGAACGCCTCACTAGTATCGCTTTATCATGTCGGCAGAAGACAATCTTGACTATGTAGATATGTGGATTAAATTTTATCCAGACCAAAGTAGAGCTTACCTAATGGAGAGAATTTGTGAGATTGGGGGACAGAAAGTGCATTCTCCTCCAAACTCTCTTAAT
>JAVTVY010012960.1:0-57093 GCA_036873755.1 Hanleya hanleyi
AAAACATATCGACGGAAAATTTATTTCATTTGATTTCATATGCTTATTTTTTCCCCTTGCCTGTTGATAAAAATGGGTTTTGATATGACACTTTCATAACTTTCCATTTGTGAGCACGTGAGACGTACATGTACATCATTACCACGATTTACCCAGAAGCCAATAGCTGAATATAAACGTAAACCATTTCAATGAGGTTTCCCTGTAGCAGAATATTCTGTGACGTGTTCCAGGGTACCGGTACTTTAACATGTTCCAGGGTACTGTGACGTGTTCCAGGGTACTGTGACGTGTTTCAGGGTATACGAACGCAATTGTGCTGGTTAAGAATCTCATGTGGATTACTTTTAGCTACGCTGGGCCTCCATAATGACTAACTTGCATTATGAAGATATGGTTTTTAAATGCATAACTACAGGTATCTGAATAGTCATTTTGTATTGGCAGACAGACCGAGTTGCTCAACATGAAACTCTGCAGTGTTCACATAGTTTGTTTAAATAGTCCTGGGTAAATCTTTCGAACATTCTTTGAGAAAATATATTTAACCCTGATCAATGCCTATCTCATATTCTTGTTTCCAATAATTGTAAACTAAAGATTAGTGAAAATAACCCATATACGACCGACAAATTGAATTCTAGCCGAAAGTTTATGCATTTTAGTAAAGAGTCTCCTTAAGCTGGTCAAAAATCCACAGCTTGCCCTGCATGTTTGAAAATAACTTTTAATTATTTCCGTATGAAACACACTTACGGTTATTTCCTGTACCACGGCGTTCAAATGTATTGGGCGACATCATCGTTTATTGGTTAAAATACGCGAACAAGAGTCGTTAGACCCGTAAGGTATAAAGTATAACCGGTGACGCCATGACATTTGTCCGAGTGCACGGTAGTCAAATTCATGTGAACTAACTTCAGCCTTTGCACCCTGCAATTAACACAAATAGTCGTCTAATCTGGGCATATAGTCTTGCTCACTGCCGGGATAGAGAGACAGAAATCTTTGTCTTCCCCCTCATATCCTGTACCCTAGGCTGAGTGAGACGGAACTTTCCACAACAAAATATTCAGCTTTGACGAAGGAAATCATTAGCCATTGCTTCTTGTAGGGTACTAAAGCCGCACCGGCCCGCCCATTTCCCTGAAATCTGGAATGTTTTAACCTTTTCGGCTATGGGATGAAACTTTCGAAAATATTTGGATCGGTGTTTAGAGAATGTAATAATATTAGAGATGGCCACTCTGATGCCGTCGTCACAGTGACGTCATCTTCTTTGAAGGTAGGTATAGACCTATTTTTGCCAATTTTTTATTTTACTTAATTTCTCCGTTACTTCTGCTCGAAATTTATTAATATGATAGATAATCATTCTTTTAGACGTTAAAACGCGACCTTCAAAAACCCTCATGACCGTGATTTAGAAATCAACCATGATCTTCTGCATCTATGTACGATTACGTCAATGGACTAAACATTGGCTAAAGCTCACAGGTTGGAGTTAGGAAGCGCCAGTTCATAATTTGTCTCTGTTGCTGGAATTAGGCTAAAACCAGGCGTCATATTTCTCGTTTTCTCAAACACAAAGAATATAATCTTGTGCATAGTAGGAGAAGCTGATAAAAACAATATCTCCGTAATTCTGAATGAAAAGGACTACGTAGTGGAAGCACATAGGGAAGGAGGGAATTTGGCCTAATGTCACACTCAAGTTTGTTTCACTCATATGGTGACAGTCAGTTTGGTTGTTGGAGGAAGCCGGAGTACCCGGAGAGAACCACCGCCCTTCGGCAAGTAACTGACAAACTTTCACACATGGACAGCTGTACGATGGTATACACTATACACTATACCGAAATAAAATTCATGAATATGGAAGACACTAAGAAAATGGTACTTCAGACAGTCGCTAGGTTGAATGCTAGTGGAGTTCTTAGTCTGAAGACATTGAATATTCTGCTGAAAGTTTCGACCATGAAGTCTAGACCATATTTCCTACCAGAATGCATAAGGTAGAAGGGGCAATTTAAAAACTTGATCCTGTAAAATCTGAGCTACCGGTCGACCTGAAAATCCCAGGAAGACCGATCATCTATCAATGCCTATTGAAAAACTAGGGCGCTATACCTCGATTTCTTCTTATCCCCATAGTGAGGGAACAAGAAGAATACTTAGCCGATACCTCAGAATTCATCAAGGTCGAATACCTACTGATACGTTACTTATTACGTATGACATTACCTCGTTATACACGAACCTCGGATTCAATGAAATCCTTGTAGCACTCAGCCTACCACACTCTGATGCCGTCGTGACAGTGATTTTCATTTTACTTAATTTCTCCGTTACTTCTGCTCGAAATTTATTAATATGATAGATAATCATTCATTTAGACGTTAAAACGCGACCTCCAAAAGACCCTCATGACCGCGATTTAGAAATCAACCATGATCTTCTGCATCTATGTGCGATTACGTCAATGGACTAAACATTGGTTGGAGTTAGGAAGCGCCAGTTCATAATTTGTCTCAGTTGCTGATATAAGGTAGACAAGTTTGTATTTTACACCCCCCCCCCCCCACCCAGCCCCCACTCCCTATGGGAAGGGCTAAATAATGTTTCATTTACGAGTACTTTCAATTACATAATTCAGCCGTCGTCCATTAAAGAATATCCGCGTCCATAATCCAAATACTTATTCCATATGCCATATAACAGTATAAGCAACAAATTCAAAAAGACAATCATAGTATACATAAACATAGGCTAGTTTCCCGCAAGAAAGAAGCAGTCTACAGTTTTCAACGATGCCGCCAGAAGATCATGAATTTCCCAAAAATATCAAATCCGTATCGCTGATCAGTATTCTTATTCCATAATATTCGTTGTAAAGTCGTCATCTAGAGAATGATTTATCTGTCACGCTTTGATTGTGACTGTTCATGTGCACCATGAGGATCTTGAAATACATGGGTTCAAAAATACTTCCAAAACACTTTGTTCATATGTTTTGCAAATTTTCACAAAATTATACTCTGGATACTTATGGCAAACTTTAACCCCTAACAGGGCCGGGGGAGCATACTCACCTCCATAAGCAGACGATCATGGGTTAAATTAAAATGGCGACCACACGAGGTGTGACTGGACGTTTTAGTCGTTTTTCTTATTGCCTTTTTTCAGGATTGCCTATTTCGGCATAGAAGTGCCAACGAAATAAATGTTTTTCTAATTTATTCAGAAACTTTGGCGGGAAGCATAAACACAAATTCGATAAAAACTGACTGAAAAAACCCCGGATCGAAATGAATTTTAAAATGACATCTATGTGACGACATCAAACTAACAATTGCACATTTGATATAGTGTGTGTTCATTTTACCTCCTCAGCCCAAGAGCTTCCAAAAATATATAGACAGGAGAAGACTAATTGATGCGCCTCCACAGCTCTCACCCCCGTATCCTCATCATCGCGAACACCATGGTCCACCTATACACCGACCGCGCATGCTAACTGTGGAGAGTGTGTACCAAAATATTGCATATTCGCGAGACGAGCTGATCACCTGTATTTAAACCATCAAACAAGGAGTGACGCACGCGCTGCTGATTGGCTGAGTTGGCGAGTGGCTCACACTGACAGCTTGGCGTCAGTGCCTGGCCCCTTTCTCCTCTACATTGAACCGAGTAAATCGAATCACTTGATCAGCTGACAAAGTGAGGGACGTCATCAATGAATTACCAGAGCTCCGGACAGTAAGAGCGAGAGAGAAAGAGAGAGAGAGAGCCAGGTAGCGACGGTGGCACCCCTCTCATACGATACAAAAAACGCCAAGGCACGGTAGAATTAAAACAATTCATTTGTTCGCTGCGCATACTTTAATTGCCTTATTTGGCCACTTATTTGGCCTGAAATAGGACAGCCATTCCAACATCACCTGGTCATTTATTTCAGTTGTTAGCGTCTGCAAACAAAGTCAGCAATTCTGGATCGAATTGTCGCATTTGTCAAAATGTGAATGAATGGGTTAATAGCGGAGTTGATTATCACGAGCACATACGAACCAAAGTAGACAGAGCGAGAAATACAACCGGGACAATATTTGTACAGCGGCCATGTTATACAATAAGGCATCCAACATAATAAACACACAAAAATGATGACGCTCGTCGTTTTCGAACATTGCTGGTTCTGTGATCTTATCTGGGACAATCCTGTGGGTCGTTGTCTTTCTGATAGTCCTACACCTTTAGATACTGTTTGAGACAGGCTGACATCAATATCGATCTGGAAGATCTCACATCTTTCATTTCGCTTGACGGTTTCGTCTGCTTGTATCTCAGTTGCGGCATCTCGGCAACGTATGACGCCACCGGTCATGGGCTGTTCTCGCTCAATCATGCCCGTTAATACACGTGTTGTTTCAGCATTGGTGGCATCTGTCGATTTGCCATTTTCAGCAGATTTTGCTGTTTTCTTCCGAGACTGATCACCTTGCATTCTTTTCTTCAGTGAGAGAAGAAGCGCGACATATGTGCTAACAAGAAATATAACTGGTGCGCAGAAAGCCACAGTGACTAGTGCGATCGAAGCGAAGTCGGGTCGGAAAGAACACTCATCGTTTATCCAGATGATGGGCAATCCATTGCTGAAGACTTGTCCCAAGATGAGCGCCGCCCAGAATAGAAAGCTTAAGATGAGCATGGCCACCGATATCATGACTGTACGGCGTTTGGTGAACTGTGTTCTGTAGAGGAGAGGCGCCGTAACACATTTGTATCGGTCATAGGCGATGGCGTCAAGCAAAAGTACAGACGCGTATGGCAGCCAGTAGTCTACAGTTGTGCAAATGATACACAAAGTGAGGCCAAGAGGCCATTTATTGGGTATCGCATTGATAGTGACAATAGAAATGGAAATAAGACCCACCGCCATATCAGCAAGCGCCAAGAAAGATGTATAAGTCTTAAAATTTGACGAAAACTGACTGTTCTTCCACATGCACAGAACTATGGATATATTTCCGAGGACAACTACTACGGCCAATATCACAGAAAATGATATAATCAAAATGTACCTGGCATTTGTAAGTTGGTCCTGTAATCCTTTCGTGGTCATGTTATTGTAGGTTACTGTTGATAATTCCCTACATGTTTCATTTTCCGGCATACTTCAGCTATGCTAGCTTGAATCTATCGTACAGGTATATTCAGCACCACAATATATGTCAGACAGACAGCGTTTGCATCAGAAGTGTAAGGATATCCGCCTCGTAAAGCTTCAAGGCAAGAGCGCCTCGCTGGTATCTGGTGCTTATGTTCAGTCACAACATTTTAACCGAGTCACTGTTTGGGACAAAAGAACTACTATCGCTTTGTCGAGTCCCGTCCGTTCTGTTTATTCGAATGATAGATAAATGGATTTCTCGTTTAATGTAAACATGCAATGTTTCATGAGTATTCATTTTCTATTGATTGTGCAGGTGAGATGGTTTTCAGTTCTATATCGAAAGAAAGTCTAGCTATTATCTGTCCAGCGATGTACGAAATTCTGTAACGTTACTGTTTGGTGACAGAGAGAAAGGGAGAGAATTCAGTAACGTTACTGTTTGGTGACAGAGAGAAAGGGAGAGAATTCAGTAACGTTACTGTTTGGTGACAGAGAGAAAGGGAGAGAATTCAGTAACGTTACTGTTTGGTGACAGAGAGAAACAGAGAGAATTAGATTTAACGTCGCGTTCAGCAATATTTCAATTTTATAGCGACGTTTGATGGCAGACGAACAGACCGATACTATAAACATAAAAAAACACAAGTTGAACAAACCGGGACATTTTTCAAAACCAAAGCCAAACTGCTACAAAAAACTGTAACAAAGATTACATGTACATGATTTATCTTCCTTTGCTGGATTTTACCATTAAGTGGTTTGGGCTACCCTTTCTATCTCAACGGAAGATTCAACACTTAAATGAGGCTATCAAACTATTCTAAACATATTGAACCTTACATAAAAATAACTAAACATCACTGGATTTGCTTTAAATTGGCTAATGGGCCAAATTTTTCGAGAAATCAATGTGACAAACAAACGGAAAATTATAAATATTTCATCCCGTGGGGTGAGAAAATTGGCATTTTCACTCATGGCGATTTTTTTTTATTATATACATTTGTAGTACTAGTTTATTCTGGATGTTTGAAAACATTAAAATTATTCAGATTTTGAAGGGCTTTTCGACTGAAGGTAAACTGAAACATTGGTTATCTTCACCCTGACGTCAATAACTTTCTTTGCTGCTAAGAAATTGCACGTGCTACCACTGCAGGCGAATTTCTCTCGGTCAGATATCATGCACTTTAGTATCGAGGGCATTGAGCAGATCTTATGAATTTTATACCTTTGTCACTCAAATACACCCCTTCCCGTCGACAAAAAGTACGGTCGATCGTGTGTCGAGCCGGGCTTGTCTACAGGCGGGACTGACTGTACTCAATCAGAGAGGCGCACCAGAATCAACACGAGTCTGAGATGACACACTCTAATCTCTTTCCAAACAAAATGGAGATTCGCCCATGATATTTATATGTATACCCAAATAGCACTTTCATTTAACCCTACCTGGCCTATCTAAACTTTCTGCGCTATCTCCGGAACGACAACAAATGGAACTCCGTGGCATTATCGTTTATCATAATGGGGTCATTTTGAGCCTATTTGCATGACCTCCCGAACAGAGCATCATGGGTAAATTCAAGATGACTACTACCTGGGATACCAGCAAAGTGGGTTTTTTCGTCATATTTCTTCAAAATTTCTGATTTTCGCGATAAAAAGTGGACAAAAACTATTTTATTTCACATCACATTACTATTTACTAATTTATCATGCATTTTTTCGGAGAAATTGCATAAATAAAAAAATCGAAAAATCTGACCGAAAAATCGACTAAAAATGCCGTTTTGTGAAAATGACGTCACTGTGACGTCATCGAGGCGGCCATCTGGGATTTTTTTTGTTTACATTTTCTGGAAGAGCATGACCCAAGGGTATGGTGTGGTACACAGGCAAGCCGTCACCAACCAGTACCACTCAGTAACTGATTGGCTACTGATTGGTGGGCAACTGATTGGTACTGGTAGGAAAGGTCCCCTTGCGGTACCGTTCAGTTCCCCACCAATCAGTAGCCAATCAGTTACTGAGTGGTATTGGTCAGTTACCAATTGGTTACCAACTTGGGTGGTACCAACCTGTTACCAACCCTAATATTCCTCCAGGTACCGTGCAGTCACCAATCAGTAACTTGGTGGGTACCAACCTGTGACCAAGTGGTACCCATCAGTTACCAACCCTAATATTGCTCCAGGTACCGTGCAGTCACCAATCAGTAACTTGGTGGGTACCAACCTGTGACCAAGTGGTACCCATCAGTTACCAACCCTAATATTCCTCCAGGTACCGTGCAGTTACCAATCAGTAACTTGGCGGGTACCAACCTGTAACCAAGTGGTACCCATCAGTTACCAACCCTAATATTCCTCCGGGTACCGTGCAGTCACCAATCAGTAACTTGGTGGGTACCAAATTGCGACCAACTGGTACCCATCAGTTACCAACCCTAACGTTCTTTCAGGTTCCACACAGTTTGATATATCTTCGTGAAAATACGGTCAAAGCAATGAAAACACTGGGCAATGTTAATTATTTAATGGTGGCTACCTTGTCCTTTATGAATGGAAATTGTATTACTTCTAAAAGTCAATGCCACCGCCTCCCCTCCCTCCCCCATAGACTGCTATTGCTCGTATAACCTTTATATTTTCTTCCACTATAAGGGTTCCATATACTTGACAGTAAGATACCATGCAGTAACGTCACAAGTGTAAATATACACGACTTACAAACCGAAATTGTACGTGATTCTGGTATAGCCTTCCAGCTTGGTTTCATCCATCCAGTCAATTACGTACTAATTTTTACGCTTGATTTTCTGCATTTTAGCATATTTTTAAGGCTAAATACGGGTTTGATATGGGTTCGATGTCTTACACAGGTCATTTTTGACAGGTTGGTACCACTCAGTAACTGACCTGCTACAGGTCAGTTTTCAACTGATTGGTACTGCAAAAAAGGGCCCCCACTCAGTACCTACCTGTTCACAACTGACCTGTGACCGGTCAGTTACTGATCGGAACCAACCAGTTACTGAGACTGAGTGGTATCCATTGGTATTACTGAACTGTACCAAGCTGCAACAGAACAGTACCAACCTGTTACCAACTAGTTACCATGGTGATATGTACACATCCACTACTGAACTGTAACCACTCGGTACTGAGCTGTAATGGAAAGGTACCAACCTGTAACAGAACAGTATCAACCGGTTACCAACCAGTTACCAGTAAGATATGTACACATCCACTACTGAACTGTAGCCATTCAGTACTGAGCTGTAACTGAGTGGTACCAAGCTGTGACAGAACAGTACCAACCAGTTACACATCCACTACTGAGCTGTAACCACTCAGTACTGAGCTGTAACTGACCAGTACCAACCTGTTACCAACCAGTTATCAGGAAGATATCTACACATCCACTACTGAACTGTAACCACTCAGTACCGAGCTGTAGCTGACCAGTACCAACCTGTAACAGAACAGTACCAAGCTGCTACTGATCAGTACCAATCAGTTACAGATGGCAATTATCCACCCAGTACTGAACTGTAACCACCCAGTACTGAACTGTAACCACTCAGTACTGGGCTGTAACTGAGTGGTACCAACCTGTAAACAGAACAGTACCAACCAGTCACACATCCACTACTTAACTCTAACCACTCAGTACTGAGCTGTAACTGATCAGTACCAACCTGTTACCAACCAGTTACCAGGAAGATATGTGCATATCCACCACTAAACTGTGACCACTCAGTGCTGAGCTGTAACTGACCAGTACCAACCTGTTACCAACCAGTTACCAGGAAGATATGTACAAGGCTGCTTTCAAAAATAATTTTGTATGCATTTATTTATATATAAATAATATGCTTTGAAAAATCATTATTAATCTATTTTTGGAGGAAAAAATAATTTTTGGGATATTTGGGGAATTGATAAAAAATGTATTGTCAAGATATTTTTTATACATTTTCAGAATACATTATTGATGTCTAGGATAAGTCTATGTATATGTCTAGTGAGTGGCGATTACCTCGGAGTGGTCCAAGGCGGTTCGCTGGTGATCGCTAGCCAAACTGCTGAACCAGCATGGGTTGGAGCCCTGCTGGTGCATGTTTAAAAGTTTGCCAGTTACTTGCTCACCTCTCAGAGAATTCCGGCTTTCTCCACCATTAAAACTGGCTGTCACCATATGAGTGAAATAACCTTGAGTGTGACATTACTCCCCCCCCCCCCATATGTCTCTACAGGAGAGCTGTGATAAGATATTAATTTACTAAGATCTGTATTATTCGGTATGCTATGTGGGATCACAAATATCAGAGATACCCATCAGTCCAAGAAGATAAATAAAGGATAAATAAATCCTCTTAACTGTCATACACAGTAAAAGATTTCCTGAATTCAGATCTTGATCTGATCTGCACGACTGTCTCATAACAAATTACACGAGGTAAGCTTTGCGTACTTCAAGTCTTTATTTTATGTATATTACATCTTTCTGTAAACCAACATGAACCCGGATCAATCTTACAACTGAAGAATGTCCGTAAATTGGATGTAATATTTATGATCATGAAAAGAGTCTGTAATTTGAAATACACTAGCAAGCATGTGAAGCAGGCAGGAATAAGTGTCCTCGCAATTGAGTATAAGATAAAACGTGGTAACTTTGACACAACTTTTATCACCAAGCTGATTTGGAGACCAGAACCCACTATGTCAACACTGGGTACCATTAAGAATCCACACTGGATACATTTGGACCTGTTCTGATTAAGTGTGATAACCACAGATATTTATTGCATGTAAATTTTAAGAAGAACATGTGTCAATGTTACCCCATGGTAAATGCCCTGGGGTAACATTGACATGCATCATCCAAGTCATAGCAAACCAGCTGGGGTAACTTTTGACATGTTGAGCCGGGGTGACTTTGACATCATCATGGGAATCAGTGGTGAACGTGATGTCAAAGTTACCCCAAATACACAAATTTACTGAAAATAGTGGCAACAAGAAAGAACTGGATGAAGCTACTACATCAATGATTACTACTTCTAAAATAGTATATTTTTACTATAAACTCAAAACATTGCAGATCTTCACCATACATGTAGAAGTTTTTGTGTCAAACTTTTAACAGTTACACCAGTGCCAACTACAACATGTTAAGTGGCCATCTTATGAAGAGTGTCACATGGCTGGCCATCTACCCCCTGCTGCCTCAGCAGATAACAGCATCTTATATATAAATATGAGATAACTGTCTATGAGCTGTAACAGTATGCTAATATAACTAAAACAAAAAGGTGTCAAAGTTGTCCAACTGTCCAAGTTACCCCACGTTACGTTACTGGGCATATCTGCTTGCGTGCAAAATTTGGGTTGATAAATTTACAAGCTCTAAGATTCAACATTTAAAGAATTTGGAAATATTAAAAAACACTAAAGTAAGTCATTGGTCAATGTTCTATTTATACCACTTTATCACATTCCCTGCTGAGTCACTACTGCTAGACTAGTATTTGGTCCTTGGTCATTACTTGTCGATCGTGTTAAATGTCCAATCATCAACTGATCATGTTCAATCAGTATGTTGTGGTTAAAAGGTATACTGGACTGAAATACACACACTTTAAATTGTTTAAGTAGTATTCTGAACAGGTTATGTTGTTGCACTAAACTGCCATGTTGGTTTTCTGGAGGAGGTAACCTGTTGGTAACCTGATTGACAGTAGTAATTGTCATCATGGAGAGATGTTGATAGTACTCAGTTTTCACAAGTATATGCATGTATCAGTGGTTTCTGATGAATTTTCCCTCAGCAGCTAGGATTCATCCTCATTTGTCGTGTTGTGGTATGAACAGGAGAGGGTCTGAATTTTCAACATGTCTTGCTCTGGCTCTGTATTTAGTCATATCGCCTGGTACTGCAAGCTGAAAGATAAATGGAAGTTTGAGGTAACACAAGAAAAAATAGGAGCAGTTTATTAGCACATGAACAACATGGTTAGTAAATAAAACATCCAGAGATATATTTGTAAGGATGGATCGGCATCTCCTTGGTTGGTATTAGACATTGTTCAGATTATATTTTAGTACCATTTTTCAAGTTTGGCATATTCTATTATAAAAGGTACCAAAATCTGTCATAGAAAAAATTGACATTAGCAACATTTCAAAATCAAGATAACCAAAGAAAAACAAAATGAATAGCTGTTAAACCTTTATAATATACTTTTCATTATCTGTTCACTACTGACTCATCAAGCTAGTAAAAAAATTTGAGCAAATGGGAATAATGAGAGATGAGAAAAAATGGTGTCTAACATCAGCTCTGTCAAGGTAGATAACACAAAAATTACCAACTTGTGATCTTGCCTAATATTGCCTAAACATAATTTTGAGCACTGGGAAAAATGTTGCCAACGTCATTTGTATAATATTGCTAATGTCATGTGAACATCATGAAGCATTCAAAATGGATTTGACAGAACGACGTTCTCCAAATTCACATAAATGAATTTTGCTTGGTGTTTCATCATCCTTTCAATCCATTCTGGGATGATAATTGTATACAGTTTGGATTATTAGCTTCTACAACCATGACAAACAATAAATTAAACATAAAAATGTGAGTCTGTCATAGATGAAAAATGAAAACGGTAGATGGTGGTACCATTTGTAATAGGATACGCCTTTTGCAAATGGGAACCTGATTTTCCTTCTTATGCTCTCACAAGAATATATCCCTAAACATCTGGACCAAATGGGGAACTTGCACAATACAAACTATCAAATATTAAAGATTCTGTAATTGTTCCTTCCTGATTGTCAATTGGTCCAGTTGACTAATCAACTGAGAGAACTAGCATTTGAGTAAATAACAATAGAAGATCCCTCAAACCAAGATAAGGTTTTTGGCACCCATGATATTTTATTTTTCAATAATTTTACTAGTAAAGTGTGACTGTCCATATCACAGGGAAGACCATACATACATCAACCACTTCCAAAAATTGAGAGAAACTATGCTCAATGGTTTGCGTTTATTTCAAACTAGCTTGATGCAGCGTAACGTCAACAAGTGCAAATTCATCAGTGCACGTGGCACAATGGCAATACTGAACCGATCACAAAAATATTTCGAACCTGTTTGTGATTATTTCGAACCCGTTTGTCACAATTTTATCCTACATCATACATGGTTGTCTCAAAGCAAGAACTTAGCCAATGAATGTGCGAGTTTGTGGCAGAGATAGTGACAATGTACAAAAGTGTATTGATGCCATTGATAAAGGGCCACAACTCTGTGGACAATGAATTAAGAGTAAGAAAAACAGTCACATCTGCCAGGTGACCCTAAAGCATCTCTTCCGTGTAAAAAAGTTACTGATATAATGGACCAGATAAGCTTATCTTCAGGGCCGTAGCCAGGATTTACTGAGGGGTGGTTCGCCTGCACTCCAAAAGGGCACATCAGGGGGTTCGCTGTATGGGAAAAAGGGCAAATAGGGGGTTCGCTTCAGTTTGAAAAGGGCATTTATATGAGAAAAATATATAATATTTCCGAAAGGGGGGTTTTCCCGAACCCAAAATACCCCCCCTGGCTATGGGCCTGATCTTGACGTTTATGATGACGTTTACGATACACAGGCATAATTCAGCAAAATATGTTAACGGGCAAAATATGTGACAATGCATATCTCTGCAAGGAACTAAGAATCTTCTAAAGAAAGAATGTCTCAATAAATCGAGCACCCGTGGGGTTCCCGGGTGTGAAAAGGAATAGGACCCCAAGCCCACCCGTGTGGTTCCCGGGTGTGAAAAGGAATAGGACCCAACGTCGTGATATGACTGAAATATAGTTGAAAGCGACGTTAAATCATATTCACTCACTCACTCTAAAAGTCGATTAATAGTAGCCAAGATATTGTCTGGATAAGTTCTGCCATACCGACAGGGACTGCATGCGAACATTCCCTTCCCCTTAAAAAGACAGTGGGGGGGGGGGGGTAAGAACATGAGTGACAGATGTGTTTATAACGTGTCAAAATACATAATATGCGGTACCGGTATCTATTACCCACATACCTATTCCTGGACATTTTTCTGAAAACTGCAGAGTAGGCCTACCCTCCATATTCCCCATGTCATACTGTATTTTACCTGGATGGAATAAAAATGTAATATGAAATTGGTCATTTCCTTTGAAAGGGTTTCATACAAATTTTTTAGTGACATATAATTTTCTTTTTCACATCGCGTAACCTTTCTTCCTTGAACAAAACCTGCAATTATTTGAATATTCATTGAGTATTATCTTGATTCTCTCTCTAATATGAAGATCATTTTTGGTGAATAAATTTTGCTTCGGTGTTATTTTAGCCTCCAAAATTGTACCGTATAGCCTCGGGGCAACCCAGCCTCACAGCTGGCTGTTCCCGTCCATGCCTGGGGTACGGCTTCAATATGATTAACATTAATTTAGTAATTACAGATAAATTGCCATAAATAATGAAAAATAAAATAAAAATAAAATCCTGGTGCGTGTGACGATTTTCTGATATTATCGGACGATGCATAGTTCACAAAACATCGATGTACAGAGATCAATTGAATTACGGAAAACCGGTGTACATACAGCCATTGAATCTTTACCCTACGGGTGTCAGAACAGTTATCGGACAGGTCAGTTATCGGACACGCATCTCGAGCGCACGTGTTGTGCTAGTTAAGATTCATCGAGTCTCCCTTCCCTCACCACTATGCCGACGACAAATACATTTCCCTGGGCTGGTGGTAATTCGAACATCTCCATGGCGCACTTATTATTACATTTGCGCCCTATTGGACCTTCATTACTTGAGAAAAAGGGCCGCCATGAATGAAAATACCATAATCGGTGTTGTGATCATCATCCCCTGTATACACGGGGTCTATTATGATGGAAATGCCCATCTTCTTAACCCTCGATTTCAGGTGATTTTGAAGCTCCATAGGAATAATTTTAACGTCTGTAATTAATTTTTGACCGACGAATGGCCATTTAGTCTGCCATTTCTGTATTTTTATTCATGGCGGCCCATTTTCTCAAGTTGAAGGTCCAATAGGGCGCAAAGGTAATAATAAGTGCGCCATGGAGATGTTCGAGTTACCACCAGGGAAATGTATTTGTCGTCGGCATAGCGGTGAGGGAAGGGAGACGCTATGGATCTTAGCTAGTGTTGTGCTCGTGATGACAAGGCAATAATATGTCAGAACAAAGGGGAGATCATTTCTAATTGTTATGCAAAATATAGAATTATAGGTAGCCACGAAAGTCGAAAAATTGAAATCTAACATTTTTGTTTTGATCAAAATTCGAAATTTCTCATGTTGTGGCGGGGTGCGAAATTCGATCTACCACCCTGTCTTCCGGATCTTGCTCTCAAGTAAATACGTATAGAAATTGAACAATGATCATATCATCTTAAATGACAGAACTCCAACTAACGATTGTCATGCACAAAACTTGAAAATACATTGTACTTCAACGTCAAATTCTTGTTCACGATGGGTGTCCGATAACTGGTACTGTCCACGGTGGGAACTGAGCGGAAAAGTCGAGTTAAAAATAGCTCTCGCACGTGCAGAAGGGAGTGACGTCATGGACTGGCTTCATAAGTGAGATAGCCGACGAGCTCAGCAATCATCGTGTCAGTTTTCATATCATTTCAAGAAGTACTTTTTATATATTCCAAATAAACCTTCAAAAACACACGATAATAGGTCGGACACCCGTAGCTGCACGAATCGTTGGCAGCTGATGGAACAGCATATGTATTGTTCTCCACTCTGAGTCTTATTAGAGAGTTGTTCAAGATATAACGTTTCACATTTTCATTACCATAAGATTTATTCAACCCTGCAAAATTGTGATTTCAAATTTCTGCGAAAAATAATTTAAGGGAATCAAACAAATTCGCATAAAGTTTGAGCAAAATGTGACGTATCAGAATGATACCAGTATTTAAATTGTCGAAGAAAAAAAGCTGACAACTGGATTTGTTGATTTTGACAAAATCAAAGCAAAAATTGAAATCATTGAGTTACCTGGTATTTTTGGCATTGCTTCTCAGAGAAAGACTGTGTGACCCAACCTGGGGGTGCATAAAATTCAACTGGTGACTGTTGAATCTTACAATCTGCAACTTTGAGTCCGAGTGCAAGCTGCAAGTTTCTGCTATTTGTCAGCATGGTGTTGTTGTTGTTGTTGTTGTTGCTGCTGTGACCTGTTCACTGAGTTGATTCAGTCAGTGTGTAGTCATCCGGAATGTATAAAAAGTTCAACACGAAGTCCCACTCGTCCTAAATGATCTGAAAGACCTCCTCTACACCAATTTCTAACATAATGGAAGAAATTAATACTTCTTTTTCTCTGCTGTGCAACGAAATGTTGCCATAACTTTTGCGCACATGTCGTCTGCTTTACACCCAACGCCCCCTAGTGGTTTGTCTAGAGAGGAGGGGACATAACCGCCTTTTGCCCCAAATCAAACTCCGAACAGCGCATACATCTGAACGACTATCGTCAGCCAGACGACAGTCGTTCAGCTGACATGCGCTGTTCGGAGTTTGAAATAACAGCTGCAGCTAATAAATACTAAATTGGTGAAATCATTGGGAATTAAACTTCCATAAAGATATAAATAAACTGCAAAGAGAATGTAGAATTTTACTATAATGCACAAGGGATAGCAAGGCTCTGTAAAATGATAAATAAGCTTAACAACATTGTTCAAATTTATATTGAATAACAAAGGCGAGAAAATACTCCTCGTGCCTAGATCAGGCATAATCATGTCGTTAGATCAAATGCCCCAGATTTCGTTCAAATGAACAAAGCTTTAAAATTGGCTTGGATAAAAAGATTTTTCACATGAAAGTTTTTGGAAACTAATTCTTACACGATCTTGGATTCCTGCTATAATGGAATTACATTGTGAATATAGGGCCGGAAATAACTGGTAACCTGTTATTCAGGTAACTAGTTGCCAGAAGGTTACCCAATAACCAGACCACCTCAAATTTCACAGTAACCTGTAAATAGGTTCCCATAACCACGCCTTATTTCCAGCCCAGTGAATAAATTGAATTTACCAATTCCAGCAATATCAGCAAATCTTTGATATTTTGTTTGAAAGTTATTTCAGTTGAAGACCTACAATTATTTTTTACCAGATAGTATGTAAGGAATAATCAAAATGATTTATATGAAAAGAAATGTTTGTTCTTTAGATCATGCATGGTAACTTACCGTAAATTCTATCTTCATGCTATCGTATGGGAGGATCATTAGAAAAAACAAGACTCGACAATTGTGTAATTAATTACACCTTATATAAGATAGACGAGTTTTGATTGGTTCTTAGCCGGGGCATTTACGGCAAATTCTCATCCACAAGTCATTCTCACGCGACTGTCAGCGGCAGCGGGAAATTTGCCTTCCGTTGCCTTGGCAGCGGGGTATTTGCCTAAAAGTATTTGCCGAATTATCCCGCCGCCGAATTATCTCCACTGATGTCTTGTTTGTAAACAAACATGGCAGCGCCCACGGGCGACAGATTTGGAGCGTTTGCTGGCGATGAGATCGACTCGTTTCTGAGTAGCAATAATCCTAGAAACACAGAAAAGTCGACTAAATTTGCTGTGAAACTATTGAAGGACTACTGTACAGCAAAAGGCAGAGCCATAGACTTTGAAATTCTCCCGGCAAACGAACTTAGTGTGCTACTCGAAGAATTCTACGTGAATTTACGCCGACATAATGGTGACTATTACAGCAAAAGCAGCTTCCTTGTTATACGCCAGTCCTTTAGGATATGCGGTGTAATTATACAGATATACCAGGCTTCGGGGGTGTATTTGCGATATATCCCGGTCTCGACCATGGCAAATTTCCCTCGCTAACGCTCGGGAAATTTTCTATGGTCTTGACCGGGATATATCGCAAATACACCCCCGAAGCCTGGTATATCTGTATAAAATATGCCTTTCAATTTTTATTCCTTGAGAATGTTGAATTTCTCAACTTGATAATGTTTGAAAATTGCTGAAAAATAAATTGTGCTTAAAACACATATTCTGTGTGATTGCCATGTTCCCAGAGATTATAGGAAGTGAATAGAAAAAATATACAACATGCTTATCTATGGCATATGACAAAAATGTGGTGTGAATTGTCTGCGAAAAAGGTAACGTTTGTTTTCTTTTTTATAGAATAACCATCCACATGCAAGTATCTTGGTCGTATTTAAATAAAAATTGATACACCATAAATGAAATATATCTCCCCTATCATTTAGTATTTTGTGGAAGAACAGCTGCGGTACCTGTTACTGATTGGTACCAAGTGGTCACCAATCAGTTACCAATGGGTACCAACCGGTTACCGATTGGTACCAAGTGGTCACCAATCAGTTACCAATGGGTATTTTTGCCGAATAAAGTGCGGTACCAACCAGTTACTGAATGGTACAAAGTGGTCACCAATGATTGGCTACCAATTGGTACCTTTCCAATAAAACATCTGTTCTACCAATCAGTTACACGAAGGTACCAAGTGGTCACCAATCAGTTGCCACTTTGTGGAACCAACCCATGATACCAATCGGTAGCTGAACAGTACCAAGCTGTCACCAAGCAGTAACCTCACATTTCCTGTACGGTATAACCTAGTGGTTACCAATCAGTAACTGACCAGTACCCTACAAGTCAGAACTGCACGGTACTGTAAAGTTAGGATGATGGTGGCTACCAATCGGTTACCAAACAGTTACTGGTAGGTAACTGGAAAGAACCTGGCATATACTACCGTGTGGTGACTGATTGGTAACTGCACGGTACTGTTCAGTCAGGATCTAACGGTACCAAGCCTAAAATATCCGTGCAGTACCAACAAGTTACCTAGAGGGTACCAACAGGAAACTGAACGGTACCAATTGGTACAGAACTGAACGGTACTGGTTGGTGAAAGTTTGCCTGTGTAAGTTTCAGCCCCCTAGCTGAAGGGGTAAGAAAATAATTAAGGGGAGGCCATTTCGCCCCTCCCTCCTCCCCAGGCCAGGATACGTCCCAAAAAGCCCAGGCCAGATAGGGTTAAGAAAATGGATTGATTACAATAAGCTATACGGTCATCGCCAGATTTACCGCTGGTGGTTGATGTTGTTGTTGCGGAACTGAAAGTTCGGCTGTACGAAGTTTTCCTAGCAATTCTTTTCCGATTCTGAATGAATACTCACCGGCAAGAGTCAATGTCAACTGATACTATTCACTATCTCATGGCCAAGTATATAATAAATACATTTATTTGTCGTCTAGTGTAAAAACTAAGATAAATACGTTATCGCCAAATATGTTACGTAAATGAGGCACACTTATCTCATAGATCGCTACCACTGCTTTAGATGTGAACGAATTTTAAAAAATAATCGAGAAGTGATTAAGCATTAACTACGACATTCATCAGCACGATTAGAGCATTTTTATTGTTCTCAGTAACGAAGCGGTCGAATTAGGCATTTCTTTGCTCAATTTGGTAACGCTATTGAATTTTGTAATTTACTGGACTGATTATACAAGATTAGATTAACCCTATCTGGCATGCTCCCCTCCCCCCCATCATTATTTTTCTTATCCCTTGAGCTAGGGGACTGAAACTTACCACACTATATCCTTGGGTCAAGCTCTACCAGAAAATGCACGAAAAATGCAAGATAGCGGCTTTGATGGCGTCATTTTCAAGAACGGCATTTTTTGGCCGATTTTTCGTTCAGAGTTTCAGAAGTTTTTATTTACGCAATTTCTCCGCAAAAGCTGCATGATAAATTAGTAAACATTAATGTGATGCGAAATAAAATAGTTTTTCTCCACTTTTCATCGCGGAAAAGCAAAAATTTTGAAGAAATATGGCGAAAACATCACTTTTTCTGGTACCCCAGATGGTCGCCATCTTGAATTGATCTGCTGCTCGGGGTGTTATGCAAATAGGCTTAAGATGACTCGTATATGTCAAACTATAAAGTCGCGGAGTTTCAGCTCTCGATTTTTTGTCGTTCCAGAGATAGCGGAGAAAGTTTGCTAAGGGGTGGGGGACAATTTGGCTCTCCCCCAAGGCCTGGAAGGGTTGATCAGCTCCGAGTACCATGGCTACTAAATCATAAACTTTCAAAACGAGTATGGTGACACTCAGTGTTTCCGTTTATTTTCTTCTTCTAACCGGATTAATACATATTGAAAGAATTCTAGAAATGAAAGTCCTCTACTTCCTTATTAATGGAAATATGTCATTGATAGTCTAAAATATTTTCCAAGAAAGTGATTCAAATTATAAAGGCAGTTCGAATTTCATTAGGTTACATTGAATAATAATGAGTCACCTTATGCAATTTCTATTTGACGATGCTTCTTTCTTCTCTACATAACGTGTGAAGGAATTGCGCTGTCAGAGCAGGTACAATGTATGCGACTACATATCTCTATTTGGTATTACACAAATAACAAGAGGTAGCACCTAAAAGGTTGAACAACCCCTCAGCCAAACAGATTTATTTCGTGTATATTGATACACAATGGATAGCAAATGCATATGTAAAAGCCTGAAAATTTTGGCTGAATGCAGAAGGTGCTTTAGCAATGGCTGGTAAAATTGGTAAAACTTTATTCAGACAATTATCATAAGAATACAATTTGAACGAATTTGTCCTTTACCACACAGCAATGGTGTATACCAACTTATAAGTGTCTAGCTGTAGCAGTAGGGCTTCTGGAGCATTAAATTGGTTACATGGATATTTTCTGTTATGTTGCCATGGAAATCATAGAAAGCATCGAAATGTACCCAATTTAAACAGATGTGGCCTTCAACACACAAATGCTGTATACCAAATTTGACGTTTGAGCTGCAACAGTTCTTCTTCCAAAGTGTTAATGTCATTATATGGATATTTTCAATTTGGTTGCCATGGAAACCACAAAAAGCATCAAAATATACCCAATTGTGCATTAAAACACAGCAATATTGCATATCAAATTTGAGGTCTCCAGCTGCAGCGGTTCGGCTTCTAGAGCGTCAGCATAATTATATGAATATTTTTCCATTTTTTGCCATGGAAACCACAAAAAAACCCATCAAAATGTACCCAATTTGAATAGTCTTGTGCTCTATCACCCAGCAATGTTGCATACCAAACTTGAGATCTCCAGCTGCAATGGTCCAGCCTGTAGAGCGTCAACGTCGTTACATGGATATTTTCCGTCTTGTTGCCATGAAAACCACAAGAACCATCGAAATGTATCCAATTTGAATAGGCTTGTGCTTTGCCACACATAAATGCTGTATACCAAGTTTGAAGTATCTAGATGTAACGGTTCAGTTTCTAAAGCGTTAACTTCGTTACATGCATATTTTCCGTCTTGTTGCCATGGAAACTAAAAAACATCGAAATGTATCCAATTTTGAAAGGCTTGTGCTTCCCCAAACATCAATGCTGTATTCCAAATTTGAAGTCTCTAGATGGAACGGTTCAGCTTCTAGAGCATTAACGTCGTTACATGGATGTTTACTGTCTTGTTGCCATGGATACCATCGAAATGTATCCAATTTTGATGGGCTTGTGCTTTGTCACAAATCAATGCTGTATAGCAAATTTGAAGCCTCTAGATTGAACGATTCAGCTTCAAGAGCGTTAACGTCGTTACATGGATATTTTCCATATTGTTGCCATGGAAACGACAGAAACAATCGAAATGTATCCAATTTTAAGAGGATTGTACTTTGCCACATATCAATGCTGTAGACAAAATTTGAAGTTTCTAGAGCGTTAACGTCGAATTCGGATGGACTGACGGACAGACGGGCGGACGGACGGACGAACGGACGGAAGAACGGACGAACAATCTTAATCCAGTATACCCCTCCCCCCAACACTTCGTAATGGGGGGTATAAATAACCTTTATGCTAGTATGCTTCAGATGGAAACTCATACACTTTGGATATCAGTTGGAGAGAAAATATGCCTATTGACATATAGAATTAGTTGCATAATACATGTAGCTGCACAATATGATAATTATGGCTGGGGCAGATATTGCATTCACATCGTCATATGGAAATTGTCCGTGACGTTGAAATGGAAACCGCAATATTCATCGCAAAGTTCCCAAATTTAACATGTTTGTGGTTTGGCTTTTAGACCGGTCACACGAATTGTTGACGACTGACGACCGGACGACTGATCGGACGTACATGCCGACATGCATCCTAATAGGCTGAGGGGTAATAAAAACTGATTCGTATTCAATCTAATTGATTATTCCAGTTTTGCTGTGTTCGCCGATATTAATCTTGCTGGCACAGACAAGTATTATATATTACGAGCATACGCCTCTTGATGGGTCCATTTGAAGGTATCTCGAGTTCATTCTCGAAGTCGATTGATTTCACGGGCGATAGAGATGTGCTTGGATAGAATACCGGAACAACAAACGACAAACGGCCGTTGGATAGAAGAAACGGCCCAACATTTTGTAGGGAACAAGTTCTTATTCAGAAGACAAGCCTGTGGGGCACCGGCACCGAACAAGCGCCTCATTCTCCATCACGTCAACCAGTCACAAACTACAATCAAAATGATCTGTACAGAGAGCAGATCTAGGATACGAAACGTCCACCAGCAGAATTTCACCATATACAGGTGACAAATACACGCAACATACAAAGGTGTTGAAAAATAATGTCGGTCAACTGACAAGAATTCATATGACCCCACAGGACAAATATAAGAACCAAAACTATCCCAGTGATGATTAGTATCTCAATCACGCTCTTATTTTAGCTTTTCATGTGCAAATCTTGAATGACATGAGCACACGATCCCAAGTACCGGCTTGAGCGGTATTAGATACAAATATGCAAGGGCAATGATGGCAAGGGTAGCCTCAAAGCGCCCGGGTCATATCGGACTGGAGGAGTTGGAGCAAGGGCATCGTATATATAACTGCGTCTCTTCTTCATAAAGAAGCCGATTCATTGTAATCATTTGGTACGGACAGCTTCGGAACAGTGCCATCATATCTTCTGCTCTTTAAAGGTATATCTCAAACTTATACGCCGATATATTTTTTCAACGTGTCCATCAATTTTCCCAGATTGCCTCTTACAGACGAGTAGGAATTTTAAGCGGATCGCATTGCCCAAGAACACATCCCCTTACTTTGATTGAATTCTATACATACTCAGCAGCATACGCAAAGTAAAACTGCTATCGTATATGAATATCTGCTAAAGTTAACCTACTGACGCCGTAGCTTATCTGCTTACGGTTAATGTTTCGAGCATATTTGCGAAAACCTATAGAACGCATCACCGTCTTCTAAAATGGGGCATGTGCGTTTGTCATCTCAAGGCCACATAGTTAATGTTAAATTTTTTCACATCATACTAGATCGTTTTAGGCCTACTTTAAATCTGCAAGAATGATGCTACAACGGGGTCAGAAACATCCTAACCGTACATTTTAAGGGACCACATTGCCGCCATTTTGAATTAGTCATGGATGGTTCTTTCTTTCTTCAGGAAAACATATACAATAACTGTTACACTGTTCACCATGTACATGATTAAAGCATGAACAAATAAATCTGAACTACTGTAAACATTCATTCGAGTTTATTCGGATCTCTGAATTTTCTGGTAAAACACACCTTATTGGACATCATCACCATGCGTAGGTAGAATAGAATGAATGTCTATTGCCAACAATCTGATGCCCGGCACGGATCGGATGAAAAACTTTCTGAACTGAACTCTCCCCAACGCAAAACTTGATCCCCATCAATGTCGATCTAGCTAAAAAATAATCAAACTAGCCATATTTGAATCTAATTGAAATTATCTCGAACACGTCAACCTTAATAAAACAGAATGTATCAGGTATATACAGCTGTCATACAAATATGTATGCTATATGTGTTAAAAATTGGCCATCAGAGCCAATATTTTGTTTTGGTTTGGATGTTCGACAGATAGAGTGATGGGTATGAGCGAGACTTTAAAATGGGTCTCGCTTCTTCGTGTCCGTGGATGTCCGTGGATGTCTGTTCAAATTCTTCGCAGGCGATAACTTCCAAACGCTTTGTCTGATTTCTCCGAAATTCTGCACACGCATTCCTTGCGACCAGACGTCTGTTGGTATTGCGTTTCTCCAAGATCTGCCTGAAGGTGGCGCCACTGGGTCTTGTTCCAATCTTCTGTGCATGTTCGTGGATATCCATTCAAATTCTTCGCAAGCGTTAACTTCCAAACGCTTTGTCACATTCGACAAGACGTCGGTTGGTGTTGCGTTTCAGCAAGATCCGCCAGAAAGTAACGCCACTGCGTCTTTTTTACAATCTTCCGTGCATGTTCATTCGTGTCTGTTGATGTCCGTTCAAATTCTTCGCGAGCGATAACTTCCAAATGCTTTGTCGGATTCCTCCGAAATTCGGCATATGTATTCCTTGCGACCAGACGTCCGTTGGCATTGCGTTTCTCTAAGATCTGCCTGAAGGTGGCGCCACTGAGTCTTGCTCCAATCTGCTGTGGATGTTCGTGGATATCCGTTCAAATTCTTCGCAAGCGTTAACTTTCAAATGCTTTGGCAGATTCGACAAGACGTCAGCTGGTATTGCATTTCAGCAAGATCCGCCAGAAGGCGGCGTCACTGCGTCTTGCCCCAATCTTCCATGCATTTTTATTCGTGTCTGTTGATATCCGTTCAAATTCTTTGCAAGCGATTACTTCCAAATGCTTTGCCGGGTTCGTCCGAAATTCCGCATATGAATTACTTGCGACCAGACGTCGGTTGGTATTGCGTTTCTCCAAGATCTGCCTGGAGGTGACACCACTGGTTTTTCCAATCTTCTGTGCAGGCTCGTGCCGTTCAAATCCTTCACAAGCGATAACTTTCAACGCTTTGTAAAATCCCTCCGTAATTTGGCATATGCATTCCTTGTGACAAGGCGTCAGTTGGTATTGTGTTTCAGCAAATTTGCCTGGAGGTGGCGCCACTAAGATCCGTTCCATCCAACTGTGTATTCATGCGAATTCATGCGAATTCTCGCAAGCAATAAATTTGGTATGCATCGTCTGGTTCTTCCGAAATTCGGCATATGCATTTCTTGCCACAAGATTTTGATTGGTGGTATTGCGTTTCAGCAAGATCTGTCTGTAGGTGGCGCCACTAGGGTTCATTTTATTCTTGCGTGCTGCAAGCAAAAAGTTTGAACGCTTTGTCGGATCCCTCCGAAATACTCCATTATGATGTTTCGCCTGAGAATTGAGTTTTTTCCATTTGTACGTACAGGTGGCGGCACATGGTGTTAACTTCTAAATTTTTATTTCCGGTCAATAACTTGAACTGCCTATCAGATTCTTCTCAAATTTGGCATGCATATGCCTTACCAGGAGTTGCTGCTTGGAAAGGCATTCTACCTACTTCTGCTTTCGAAGAACTGCCCAACAAATTCTTCTCATATTCGGTATTCATGAATCATGCCAGGAGATGTTGCTTGAGATTGGCTTTCGCTCACTTGCACTTACAGGACAAATCCCAAATTTGTTTCCGGGTAATAACTGGAGAACCCCTCAATGGATCTCCTTAAAGTTGGTATGAATATACCATGACATAAGAAGTCGATTGAGATTGCGATTTGCTCACATGCGCCTACAAATGGCGCCACTTGGTGTCGAAATCTAAATTTGGTTTCTAGGCAATAACTCGGACACATTCTTCCGATTCTTCGCAAATATGATGTGCAGATACCATGCCATGATGTCCCTTGGGATTGTATTTCGCCTACTTCTGCCTACAGGTGGCGCCACCTGGTGGAAAACTCCAAAATTTGTTTCTGGGTAATAATTTGACAACTGCTCACCGGATTCTTCTCAGATTTGGTAATCATATGCCATAATATGTCGCTTGGGACTGTTTCGCACAGTTGCACTTACAGGTGGCACCACCTGGTGAGAAAATCCGAATTAAGGACCCCTCTTCAGATTCTTCTCAAAGTTTTTATGCCGTGAGATGTTGCTTCGGATTGTGTTTCCTCCACTTGCACCTGAAGTCTAAATTTGGTTTCTGCGCAAAAAATTGAGGACGCCTTCAGATTCTTGTCAAATATGGTTTGCAGATAATATGCCAGAAGATGTCACTTAAGCCAGGAGATGTCACTTACGGTTGCATCTCTGTTACACAATTTCCGTGCTTCACTGCGTGGATTCGCCAACTTGCATCTATATGTGGTGGCAAAGTCTAAATTTGGTTTCCGCCCAATAGGTTGAGGACGCCTCCAGATTCTCTTCAAAGAATGTGTGATGGTTACCCGAGAATAACTTCCTCGGACGTGACGGTAGTGAACATGATTTTCGTTTGAAAGTGAAACGGGTAAAAGTTATTGTTATGTGCTGTAAAAATGCTGAAGTTTCATATCATGCGCAATGGTGATTGTCAATTGCTCTAAACTGGATTTATTCAAGTTTGAAAACGGTCAAATGTGCTCTTTCGACATTTTAGGGACATTTTCTGAAGGGATTTCCCTTCATATATAAAATATGACACCTCAAACCAAAACAATTTGTGTGTATTCATTATCACAATGGTTAGTGTTACAATCGGTTGAAATATCATTCTGGTTTGAGGTGTCATATTTCATCAAAATTAAAATTTGTGCAAATGCTTCGCTTGTATTCTACCAGAAACGTTATGTGAGCAAGTAAAAAATGCTTTTCAAGTAGACGTCGTCGTAGTCCAGTTGTTAGGCTGCTCGCTTTCAAGAACAGTGTGGTGACCAGTTTCTTGAGCTATGAGTTCGATTCACATTTGGATCAGAAAAATTTTCTTCCTATTTTCTTAGTCTTTCTTTCTAATATTTAACATTTGGATTTATTTATGTTATGTGAAACAATCTTCAGTGATATTCAGTTAATAAAATATAGATATAACTGTATATACACATTTTTGCAATCACTACTACAACTCGACCCTTATTGCAGCACACTCATAACTCCAATTACAAGCGTCTAGTCCGTCATTCATAATCCAGCCGTCGTCCATTAGAGAATATCCGCGTCCATAATCCAAAGACCTATTCCATTTTCCACATAACAGTATTAGCACCAAATTCAAAAAGACAATCATAGTATACATAAACATAGGCTTGTTTCCTGCAAGAGAGAAGCGGTCAACAGTTTTCAATGATGCCGGCAAGACATCATGATGTTCCAAAAATATCAAATCCGTATCGCTGATCAGTATTCTTAATCCATAATATTCGTTATAGAGTCGTCATCTAAAAAAAGATGTATCTCAGTCACGCTTTGATTGTGACTGTTCATATGAGTACCATGAGGATCTTGAAGTACATGGGTTCATACGGCCCCTAGCCCCGGGTTAAGCGGAATTAGACACAAGTTACGAAACGTAGCGCCATAGATCTTGCACGCTACGTTCGTATTTTGCTATCAGCATGCGATATGTATCGCCAAATTTGAGAAACTTTGAGTGTAGGCGCTTGGTGGAATAGCCCTGTTTTTTAAGTTTCTGCACCAATGTTTTGTGACGTTGATTAAAATCGTCACATTTAACACAGGATCTAGCAAATGCTACTAAGCGAGATATGTATACGCCATATGCAGGTCCCACTGGAATATTATTGTCCAGAAAGGGATAGTTTACGATGTCGAAATTGTAATCATCTCTTTTGTCATAAAGTCGACGAGAGAGAATGCCCGCTTCATTTTTATAGAGATATAGATCTAAATATGATGTGCCTGTAGGGCTATCTGTAGTTTCCTTCAAATCCAGTGAAGGTGGATATATATCCTTCACTGCGTCATTTATATAGCGATTATCCACAGCGAGAAGATCGTCTATATAGCGTTTGGTGAATGAGAAGGAACGGGCTTTGAATGGATCGGTTTTTGAAAGCGCCTGCATATAGTCATATTCATAAGAGAACAGATACAGGTCAGCCAACAGGGGTGCACAATTAGTACCCATTGGAATACCTATATGCTGCTGATATATTGTGTTGCCAAATTTCACATTTTTAATGAGAAATTCAAGCAACTCTATAAACAAAGAAAGATCCCATGAATGATATCTCTTGTATGTAGTAGAGCTAAAGAATGCTTTATGGCTTCTGACATTAATATATCTACGATCAGTTTTCTTGAACACAGACACTATTAATGAACTTAGACCGTGACTGAATGGGTTTAGTTTCATAGGTCAGCAATACTTCCCATGTATAAAAAACGAGGCAAACTTCATGTGTATTTTCCTGAACTGTTCTCGTTATATTTAAGAATCATTATAGTTCTCACTATGAACAGTAATGTACCATTCAACAAGTCGAAGTGTGAGTGTTGTCACAAGAATACGCGTTCAGGCCAGACCAGAAAAATATCTGGTTCACAGAGTGGGTAAAACGCAGGAGTGACTTTGAAGTCAACACTGAGGGACTATTATGCCCTCAATGTAGGGCTATATACTATGTAGATATGAAATCTGCGAACGATGACACCATCGAAGCGCCTACAGCCGTAGCCGATGATGACAAGCCTGAGGCGGGGTCAAGTTCCCGTTGTGTCATACTACCAGATATTCTACGGCAAGTTCGATTTGCAGCATTACAATGACGTAGCTCGTTAAAAGAAGTTACTTTTGAAACAGCAATAATTTCACATAATCAGAAATTATTTAACTAAAAGACGGTTGCGAGTTAATATATGATACATTGAGTAATAACTAATCCCTTTGTATTGTTTGAAAATGTGATAAAAATGGACTTTCGACCGAAGCGAATAATTCTGTACGTCACTGTCGAGGAAACCTGTTCATTTAAAAATAGAACGTACCAAAATAGCACAGAGTCGACTGTGCATTTGACGTCATAAAGGGCAGCTGACCCGGCCTGGACAATAGATATACACACGCCAGTGTCCGAGGGAGTTATTCTCTGGTAACCATCACACATTCTTTGGTTTGCAGATAACATGCCATGAGATTTCCCTTGGGGTTGCCTCTCCGTTACATAATTTCCGTGCTTCACTGCGTGGCAGTTATATTACAGCAGCAATCAATGTTCAGTCAGGCTTTCTGACCCTTCCGCTTCCTTTGCCTATGAAGTAGCAGTTGCCTCTCTCATGTATATATCTTCCGAGATCAGCAATGCTCAGAAATATCCCTGTCATTTCGGCGGGGGACCTATCATCCTCTGGCTGCTTGTAGGAGATACGTTCAGGAACTGCTCATTGTAATAAATTTTGCTAATCTAGACTGGAATTACATATGTTTCTCTAAAAGTATATGAGATTGAGAGAAGATCTTTATTGATACTAATTATGTGATAGAATTTGGTCTTGAGAATTATCGTCCCACAATTTGTAAGATATGTCCTCGCTATTTCCTCTAAAATAGTGGCTTTGTTCAAAACTTGACCGCACTCCGAATTGGGCGATAATTTCATTATTAATTGCAATAAATGATGGACAGAATTGTCTCCGTTTTCTCTTTCCATTTCCTTTCCTCCACCCACTTTCATCGATGTTGTTTCAAGGCGATGGTTTTTCATGGACTCCGGTGTGAATTATCAACACCTCTAATTCCGATTGTCAGTATTTCCGCTAGCCTCTTGAGGACTCTTAAGGCCTCTTGCGGTACAATAATCAAAGAAAATGAGACTGAATTCAGACTGAAAAGTACAAGCTTGCATGATACGAAGCTCCGCTGCTATCCAGCTGACGCAAGCTATGGCGACGAGAGGGCGAAAAAGCCATTGTGTTTACCGTAAAATACCCTCGATTCGACAGATGAATAACCTGTATGATGTGATATTCACAACGACGTTTGTCTGAATTCAATAACAGAATGGCACATGAAAGTGTTTCTCTTATGAGCTCTGAGCTGCTATGCAGATGTCGATACAGCGGATAAGTTTGAATGTCGGAATTTAACGTGTTCCTTATAGCATTATAATTACTGGCATGGATACGAGGCATATATACATGTGGTGTCTACACTTTACAGACCACGTCATTAACTGAATATAGTTGACTGATTATTTCACATAGAAATCAGTGCAAATGTTTTACATGTCACGGTACGTTGTGTGGATATATATCGAACCAAAAATGAATTTACCTCCAATTACATCAGTAACTATTGATGACAAAGGATATAGGCAACAGGTCTGTGATTCTTTCTAAAGCCCATGAAGAATCTCTGCGTTAATAATGAATTTCTTTAAATTACAAGCGTCTGGTCCGTCATTCATAATTCAGCCGTCGTCCATTAAAGAATATCCGCTTCCATAATTCAAAGACCTATTCCATATTCCACGTAATAGTATTAACACCAAATTCAAAAATTCCAATTCCAAAACTCCAATTCATTCCGTGCCCGAACATATTGTCTGGATCTGCCAGCTAACAATACAAGCTAAAGCTTAAATAACAAAGGAATATTCATTGACTGCTTGAATTTCGATAATTGATTTTTGCCGTGAAACTTCTAGTAAAGTACTCGTTTGTTAAATTTGAGTCAATAGAAGATTACGGCAACTGAGTTGACATATCGTGAAACCTTGCATATTGTTCCCATAAGGAAAGGTGTATGTATGTATTTTAGGTGTATAAAGAAATTCTTTTAGTTGTAATATTTTAGATGAACAGCAGCTATCCTGAACCCCAAGAACCGATATAGAGTAAAAAGTGTTAATTTCTTACCGACACCTCTCTTACCACCTACAGATTTACATGAAATATTGATATGAAGAAATTGAAAAAAACATTGAGAATAACCAAGCCAGCTTGTCTTGTAGAGCCTCAACAACATTGGGAGCAGTGTGTTGAAACATATCGAGGATTTGTTTGCCGACATGATTGAAAAACTTTCGACTAATTCTGTCTTGCAGGAAACTAGCCTATTTTGTTTTGATTTGGTACTAGTGCGGTTATACGAATTAGGTATTTTGGTTATGGACGTAGAAATTCTCTAACGAACGACGGCTAAATATTGAACAGGGTACCAGACGCTTTAAATTAGTACAAATAACAGATTAAAAATAACCATGCAGATAGACTGTTGATAGAACTGATCGACAGATTTCGCTACAATTTGCAATAACCTGCCAATGTCTGCGTTCTTTGAACTACAACTTGTGAAATATGGAATTTCACCATACAATTGCATAAAGTTCGACTTTTCAGTTACCAATTTTATATAATTTGTAATATATTATGATGTGGTCTGATTTTAAGTTCAGTTTGTTTTGATTAAGCTATTTTCGAGATTCCATTTCATGACCTTTTAGGTCAGGTGTTTGTCAAACATAAACAGTTATATAACTTCAGTTTATATGGGATAATGTAGAGAATGGTTGTGTAACTGCACTGGAATTGTACTTTGTGAATCCCGAATTTGATGTGCATGTTTAGATAATGTGACAGATAGCCGAGTGAGAAGTCACAACTGCACCGAAGATTTGAGGGGTTAGCTTAGAGTTAGATTGACCCTGTAATGTACTAGCATTGTATATAAAGAAATGCCCGACGTGTGCAGGCAGACTAATTCAACATCATGTCTCGGTGATAGATGACCATCTCCAGTTTTGAAAGACATTTACAAATTGTCT
Source organism: Hanleya hanleyi (assembly GCA_036873755.1). NCBI lineage: Eukaryota > Metazoa > Mollusca > Polyplacophora > Lepidopleurida > Hanleyidae > Hanleya > Hanleya hanleyi. Next base: position 30,905 of record JAVTVY010012960.1, read on the forward strand.
GATGTTAATGAAGCTGTGTTGGTCTGCCTGCCAAATGCCGCTGATCATTCCTAAGTTGGGTGGAATGAATTTACAATAAATCGTCTTAATTTCAACAGACATGGACTCCGTCGTTGTTGTATCGTGTCTCATGTAAAGAGACTATCAAGTCTTCCAGAAATCTCGTAAGCCGAAACTGGGGTCTATTTATCTGGGTTTTAGAGACACCATCACCCGAGTCAACAGACGACCTTGCGTTATAATATCGAGGATCGCGCACAAGCCCTTGTCGTCTTGAAGACCGAAAATTCTATAAACTGTAAAAATGGGTCCCTGGGGTATTTTTCAGCATAATTTACAAAGACATGGATGTTTCGACATTGCGTTAATGTGTATTGCTTTGACTGTTGGTTAACACCGCCACACATAGTTGAATATGAATATTTCGAGCTGTTGCTTGGCAATACAGATGTACATTTAGTACACCAAAGTTTAAATATTGCAGATGAACAAAACGTTCCAAGAATTTTGCTTCGCATAAAATTATGTCAGTCTAGACCCCAAGGTTCGCTTCGACTTCCAATTCTTGAGTATCACCATACAACCGCAGCTCAGTCTAACTTGGGTTGGGTATGCGATAATCACCGTTACAACAGCAATAATCAAAATTAAAAAAAACTCTTTCTCTCAAGAGAATGCACAAACGCAACAAAAATGATTGTATGCAGACTAATGGAGATACTACTAGTATGTTTTAGGGCTAGTTTTCACCAGCATTGTCTGACAGTTGCTAACGTTAATGAGCCTTGTACGATTTCAATCTGACACTGGTCAGTCGATGGAGAAAATTGATTTTGCACATGCTGTATCTATTTACACCTGGTAATCACCAACTGTTCGTCAAACCGTTGCACGTGTCCACGTGACTGATCTTTGAACTATATAGCTTATTCTTGGTGTGCGAGATATTGATCCCTGTAATCTATCTACCCTGAACAAAGTGTCATCTATGATTTCTTCTTTTAAATCGATGCTATTGATATTATAGGATTTTGGCCTTTTGATTGTGGACGCCTAAATTATTCGATAGACAACGGCTTAATATTGAATGACTGGCTTGTGTTATAGTGGTTATTCGGCTTCATGTTTCTCTATTTCACCCCAACGCTACCATGCCAAAATTTAAGAGAAATTCGTCTGACCGTTGGGAAATTAAGTGCATTCGGCAGGCGTTCGCCGGCTATAACTGACGTAGATCAGATATATGCATTAAGATTATATGATCGCTTTTAGTACGATTTCCCAGGTCCTCATTCGAATGACGAACCATTAACTGGGAATTGGGAAATGGAAAGTACATATTTTTTCAGTTACTTACTCGCGAATATGGGTCTAATGCAATCACTTATATAGCAGTCGCTTGTTGGTGAATTTTCTTCATCCCATCATCCAGTGTCCTCAGATTCAATTGCATGTAAATCTGTTGAAGGTGGCTGATCGTGTATTTGCATCGAGACGTGTTCACCTCATACCTTTGGAGCTATTTAAATCTGCATTTCTTGATTGATAGTCCGATTTTTGTCGATAAAATACATCGCGACAATTGTTACAATGACGTGTTATGTCAATACGTGTTGTTGCAAACGATGTTTTAAATGATAAAGCATTACTATCGAAAACAATTTTGGTAAAAAATAATCGCTTCGAATTCCAATCCAGATATACTGTTGATCAAATCTCAACAAAACAGAAAATCCTCTGGAAAGTCTCGAACGGTCGAAAGAAATTACTCGAGAATCAATCCACTTAGCTAGAAGTACAGTGTTTTGTTAAAGTTTGGTCGTTTTTAGAGTACACCAACTATTCCGGCCTAGACTGCACATGTTTGCCTTAGCTCTGGTAACCAAGATAGTTTGAAGATTTCAGTCAAAAATGCAGGTTATGTCGACCGCAATCTCATCTGTCTAACCGAACTTGCTGTGTTTACTGTGCGAACACTTAATTTCGCAGAAGTGAAATTCAACAGTTCTGAATGTAAATCTGTTATTGCTTGTACAACAACGACAAGATTCATTACCAAACATATGAGAAAAATGATCAATTTGATTCACATTTATTTTTTTACCACTTCCGCAAAGAGGTTTGGAAATTGCAGACCGCCAATGAGTTGACTTCCAGTTAAACATGTCATGAATTACAAGCGTCTAGTCCGTCATTCATAATCAAGCCGTCGTCCATTAGAGAATATCCGTTTCGGCAAGGAGGAAATATCGATTGTTATGACGATGAAATGTAATCTTCTATCCGAGAATTTTAACTATACACTCTAAGCTCAGAAGGTGTAGAAAAGGTGCAAAAAAGGTGTAAATCAAACGTTTACACCTTCTGGGTTCATGTTTACACCCTTAGGAGGTGTAAATAAGGTGTAGAAAAGGTGCAAATGTATGAAGATTGATTCCAACCCTGATTTTACACCCGTAAAGGTGTAAATTTATTGAAAGGTGTTAAAAAGGTATAAATACTTAATTTTCCATGCACATTTGGAACTTAATTTCTATGTTGAGGAAATGTATTTCCTTGTCATGCTTACGGTAAACCATCAAAATTCCCAACTTTCCGCACAAAATTAAATCAATGGATCTAACAATTTGACCAGTCTCTCTAACATTTGAGCAAAAATTCTAACGGAAATATTATTAAAAAAACGAGCTGCAGACCATAAGAGTCAATCCCCCAGTCGGTTTTACGAGGGAGTGAAAATTGAACAGCCGCTCTAGTGTTCTCACTCAAGGTTGAGCTCAAGACTACAGGGGCGAGGGAGGGGCGTTCTGGGGTTTTGAATATCAACAGTAAAGTAAATATTATGTATCATGCAGAGTCGACAAAAGCACGTTGTTTGTCGACCAATGTAAGAAGTTATCAGATCGATATCTACAGTGCTGATAACTGCTTAGCTATCAGATAAAGTGATTTTCAACTTCATTTCAAGGGGATTTGCACAATAAGCAGTGAATACAACGGAAACTGTACAAATGATAGGCTTTGATTGATCCACTGAGACAGGAAGGTGTGAAATGGGCTAAACGGTTCGAAGTGATAATCTTGACAGCTTGTTGTGCATGTTACCCATTAACAATTGTGCGATTATCGTCACAAATTATTACTTGATCAAGTAATGGTTACCATCCTGTCCGGAAACGACCCCTTTTAACACACCATAATCATAATCCGCTGCCTGCCTTTATCTCATATCTCTTTGACGCTAAAACAAAGTTTTTGTTAAACTATACATATCGGTGATGATTCTATTGCTCAATTACTTTTTGAGTTTATTCTGCCAATGCCTAACAATATATGCCTCGCTTCTATTGTTCATGAATTTGTAAATAAGCATGGCTTCGCTTCCCATGTTGTCCACCATTTCCAATATAAGCCGACCCGATATTACTTCAAAACAAACTTCCATTATGATAAATTGCGCACAGCCGTTTTTTCTATACTCCGAAATACTTATACCAGTGCTGTTATGACCTGACATATATGACCATCGCCCATCGTGGCTTAAACACATATATGTTAATGTATAAGAAATAAAACTACACAAAATGTAGAGTTAGAGCTAAACTGAATATTGCTCTGCTAAACCGGTTTCGTCCATTTTATGGACTTTTCAATAGCAATAATTGTATTTATATGTAAGGCTATATATACATATAGTTGCCTTGTAGTTGAACATGTTAAAACGCAGTTTTATATACTAATTGGACATTGGAGACATACATATTTACAATATAATGCAGTAGACAAAAGGTAAAACAGTTTGATATAATCCGACAATGATATATAGAACAAAACAGAACATTAGAAGACATGTCCGTTGAGGCAGTATTGCCTGACAAGTCCAGACTTGATAAATACATGATTAATTTTTACAGACTGTCTGACATCTCCTTTTTCAGTCGATGCATGCATAAAAGAAATAATTAATTGTTTCAGTTCTACAGTTCATATATCAATAAAGGTATATTATTAGCAGTTAAATTCACATTTGAACTTCCGAATGAAGTACTGTTCCTTTGTCTGTCGCTTGACTGTATCATCGGATTTCATTTTATAAAACGGAAAAATACTAAATTTCGTTTCAAATTCACTAGCACATTCTGCAATATGTTTGCTAACCTTAAGATGCCTTAATGAAGGTGTGTTGATCTGTTGTCGATGGACTCTTACTCTATTTCTGAGCACATCCCCCGTTTCGCCAATGTATGTTTTGTCACATCCATTGCATGCAAAAACATACAGTAAATTTTGTGAATTGCAGATCATACTGCTATTAACCTTGAAATATATATATGCATGACCTACCTATGTTAATGGAGGTTCTGTTAATAAACGTATGTAATATATACTCATGAGTTTAGTGTTTATTTCTCATCCCGCAACTGATTTACGCATTTTCCAGTGGAAGTCATGCTGGCTAAACATGAGTAGTAAGGTATGTGGTCCCAGAAGGGAATTTTGAGGAGAAATTGAGGGAAATTGAGGAGAAGCTGTCATTAGGTGCAGCTGTCATTACAATGTGGTGACGTGGCGGAAGTGAAAAGGTTGATGACGTAGGGGATTAGTGTGTGGATGGTGATCATGGTATCGATTAACAATGGTTGATGAGTGAAGATAAGGAGTGTGTGGCTTAATAATATATGATTGCATATGAATATTTGAAAAATAATATAATAATAATATACGATTGTGTATGAATATAGGAATCATAATTTTTAGCGTGTTCAAATTCATGCCTGGAATGGATTGCGGTTTTATTTTTCACACGTGTATGGGAAATATCTTCGATAATATGTCCAGCAGTGCCTTCGTCACTGGAACTAAATTAGTGGAGGAATGCGAAAAATATGATACTCGAGAATTGATGGGATTTAACTGATTCACTCGCATCTGGAGTGTGTATAACAATGGACTTGTGTACCAGCTTATGTCGAGTGTGGACTTGAGAATGAAAGGGTTCCACTTGAGCGATCCTTAGAGAGGCTTAAATCTGTGTATTGATGATCGGTGATGAATTAAAGGGAGTTAACATGTGTGGATGTGAAGGTTTAAGTAAGAATGGTACTCTTCAATCGATGGGATTTATGTTAATCGATTGGTCGAGAGGTGACATGTAACAATGGTCTTGTGCACCAGTTGAAGAAGGGACCCACAATTACTGAGGATGAACTCTATGGAAATTTACATACTTATAGTACCATTATTTGATATTGTATTTATCATTCCTTGTGAATATATTGATTGTCTATATGTATGTATATATTTAATTATTTATAAAATGATGTATTAAATGTATGAATCATATAAATCCGGCCTTAGTTCACGTTAATCACTCGAGCTGATTATTATCATGGAGGACTTCCTGCGTAAAGTCTATTACGATCCTCGTAACCCCGCAAGTTTCCGGGGAGTTGAAAGTCTCTATCGCGCAGCCAGAAATGCGGGTTACAAACCAACGAGAAAAAGAGTGGAAAAATGGTTGCAGAGTGTTGATCCATATACTTTACACAGACAGGTTAGAACTCGTTTTCCCAGAAATAGAGTAATTGTTAGCGGCATTTCTGCATTATGGGAATTAGATTTGATGGATGTTTCTATGTACCGCAAGGAAAATGATGACTACACTTTCTTACTCGCTTGCATTGATGTATTTTCCAAGTATGCCTGGGTACGCCCATTGAAAAACAAGTCGGGTAAGAATGTTACCGCTGCATTTCAGAGTATACTCGGTGAAGGGATTACCCCACGCCGTATACACACGGATTCAGGGGTTGAATTCAAAAATCGAATATTCCAGTCGTTATTGAAGGAATATGATATAAAGTTTTACACAACATATAACACTGGACATGCTACGGTAGCGGAAAGATTTATTCGAACTTTCAAAGGATTACTTCACAAATTCTTCACAGCTAAGAACACGAGACGCTATGTCAATGTCTTGCAAGATCTCGTATACTCGTACAATCACGCGTATCATCGCAGTATAAAGCGTACCCCGGCGGAAGTATGCCTCGCCAACGAATACGACGTCTGGGATATTCTATACAAGGACGCTTTTCCACGCGGGGCAGTTAAATATAAATTTCAAGTCGGGGATCAAGTTCGAATAAGTAAAAATAAGTTGAGATTTGAGAAGGGTTACCTACCAAATTGGACGTACGAGATATTCACTATAGCTGAGCGTATTCCCAGAATCCCGCCTGTTTATAGGTTAAAGGATTATAATGAGGAGATAATAGAGGGTACGTTTTATGAGAAAGAATTATTAAGGGTTGATAAAGGCGAGAAAGATTTATATTTAATTGAAAAAGTACTGAAAAGCAGAACGCGGTGTGGTCAGAAGCAATATTTAATCAAGTGGTTGGGTTACGAGGAACAGTCTAACAGCTGGGTGGACGAGGGTGATATTCAGAATATTTGAATTCTTATCACTATGACTCAATTCTTTGTGACTCTACCCAGTAATGGTAGCATGCAGAATTATCCTGATAATAAGCCGCAAAGTTATCAAAATCATTTATTACAAGCGGTACACTGTTAAAAGGATTTGGTCGAATGTACCAAAAAATATATGGTCGCCTCTGACCAGACATTTTCTGGTTCAGACGCGACGGACCAGAATATCGGTGGTCGAACTCGGATGGTTGAACTGACCCGATTCTACATGGTCATAATGACCCAGGCTTGTTACATGGTTGAAACAACCCAGAAAATATTAGTCACTATTACTAAGAATCATATGGTCACTTTGACCATATATATTCTGGTTCAAATACGCATGGTCAGTCCAACCATGATAGAATGAACCATTTTTTATATGGTCACAGTAACCATAGTTTTGTATGGTTGAAATAACCACAAAAACTTTGGTCATCTCAACCGAATATTGTATGGTATGTTTGACCATTTGGCTTCTGGTTCAGATACCATACAATTATGGGTCAAAACCAACCACCGCCAGCATGGTAAAATTAACCATATGTGATATGGTTGCAGAACCATACTTTCCATATTTGAAACAACCACCAAACTCTGGTCACCCCATCCAATGTATAGTATGGATCAAATGTTGCTTGAGCGACACATATTCTGTTGGTTAATCGAGAACCCATCAGTCTGAAAGTACATGGACATGTATTAATCATAACATGCTAAATAATGACAGAAGAACATTTCGAATTCCATAAATGTATTGAAGGATTGCGACATACAAATCGATGTTTAAGAGCTAATGAAATATACAAATGCCTCAGATGAATGAACTACCGGAAGTCTGGCACAGGTGACATTTTAGTTAACCACTGTAGAAATCAAAATGCTGAATATTCCAGTAACATATATATCAGTCCAACACAAAGACAATGTTGATCCATACAATCCAACATTTAAGACAGCAAGATGTACATGTGAGATAGCATTGCAGCATGTAACCTTTGAGTCAGCATAACACAAGATTAGGTTGTTACATGTTGCATTTCAGTCAGTCCAACATGAAGATAATGTTGGTACAATGCAACATTTCAGTCAGCGCAACACGGAGATAATATTGTTAAAATGTTACTGATAATGTTGGTACAATGTAACATTTCAGTCAACCCAACACAATGAAAATGTTGGTACAATGTAACATTTCAGTCAGTCCAACACAATGATAATGTTGGTACAATGTAACATTTCAGTCACTCCAACACAATGATAATGTTGGTACAATGTAACGTTTTAGTCAGTCCAACACAACGATAATGTTATTAGAATGTAACATTTCAGCCAGCCCAACACAAAGATAATGTTGGTCAATACAATGTAACATTTCAAAGATAATGTTAGTCAATACAATGTAACATTTCGGAGATTACAACACAAAGATAATGTTGGTCAATACAATGCAACATTTCAGTCAGCCCAACACAATGATAATGTTGGTGCAATGTAACAATTCAGTCAGTCCAACACAAAGATAATGTTATTACAATGTAACATTTCAGTCAGCCCAACACAATGATAATGTTGGTATAATGTAACATTTCATAATGTTATTACAATGTAACATTTCAGGCATCCCAACACAAAGATAATGTTGGTCAATACAATGTCACATTTCAAACATTACAATACAATGATAATGTCGGTAAAATGTAACATTTCAGTCGACCCAACGCAAAGATAATGTTGGTACAATGTAACATTTCAGTCAGCCCAACACAATGATAATGTTGGTACAATGTAACATTTCAGTCAGTCCAACACAATGATAATGTTGGTGCAGTGTAATATTTCATTCAGTCCAAAGAAAAGATAATGTTGGTCTAACATTTCAGACAGTACAACACCATAGAAGTGTAGCATACTGTAAGATCCTGAAATGTATGATGAGATTGAGATTGGGCAAGACATATTTCAGAAGATACAGGATGTGGTTCACTTATTTTGGGTACGGACAACCCCCTGGAGTTAAGAATAATGTATCTCACAAGAGTAGAACTATGTGAGCTTTCTTAATATATAAGGTTATGAGTGGGATGAGGCTCAGTTTGGGAGATATAGGGTGGGGTTCAGTACCCTGAAGGCTTCCACTACTGGGGTGGAGTGAAGGTTAGTCTAGGAGGTGAACGGCGAGTTCAGTACCCCTAGAGATGGAGGAAATTGGATGGGGCATGAAAACAACCTAATTGTTCAAATCAGACACCCAACCAACTAGCCAGCCTGCCATCATCAATCTATAGGATGCAGATGAATATTGCTAGAAATGTGTTTAATACAAATAATATGTAAATATGTCCTGGGCAGACTGGTGGATAATGCTGAAAACCAACAAACCACTGCTATGACATGAGAGATGTTTACATGAATATGTCCCCATCTCATCAAAAATTTGACATATTCTGAAAGATAGAAGTGCATGTAGCTGCATTATATATTCTAAATATATACTGTTTTCTTCGAAAATGATATAAAAATTAGAACTACTATATACTATGTTCACTAAAGGAGATAAAAAAAAAACAGCATCTTTCATCATTAACCATTGTTTACATATCCACTGCACATTACACTGAACATAGACGTATGGGTATTAAGTGTTAACTTTAGGACACAAGACAGAATACAAAGAAGAAAACTGAATTCCAAAATTAGAATCGGTCGATAATAATATTGATGAAAGTATAGATTTGGTTAAAAAGGTAATATAATTGCTGGTACCAGTATGATGAATATTGATTTCAATTATGCCACTCAAATGGTTTGCCTTGGATGATAATTTCATGTCGCTGTGTGAAATAAGTGAATCTGATATATCCATTTGTTGCATTTACGGATCATCCAAAAACAGCATTTCAATAAACACTGAAGCTGTCCACAACTCAGTTTGCTATGTTCCACAGCCACCAAGATTGTGTCGTGGACAATCCGTTACACAACATCCGGAGAAATTTGTCCAGACAAATGTTTCAATGACTATGAAAAAATGAAACAATCATATGGCAAAATACTTCTTGTTTGTGTATTCACTGATTTTCTGGAAACAGTTTCACAATTATAACACTGTAACTGTCTGCAACTCAGTTCACTATGATCCACAGTTACCAAGATTGCATACCAGGAAATCAATCAATTGTAATAACACCGGAAGAAAATACTGAGGGCAAATACCTCTTCAAGAATGGTCATTTCATTTCTTTGAGTGGCCTAATGAAACAGCAAATATGAGTAGCATTACTCAATACATGTATATCCTTTTCTCATTCAAATAATTATGTGATAAACTTTAACCTAGTTTCTGGTAGAAATCATACCTGAAAAATAATATTCTGTAGTCCTCTTCAAATATGCACATGGTCATGTTCATTGTAGTCACCCAAACACATAAATCATGCTCCACTTGGTCTATGTAAATGTTTTCTAGCTTTGATCACTTTATCACTGGGCTGTGGATACGAAGATAAATATGATAATTAATGATTTACCAAATAGATACAACAGCAAATTTATGTCCAGGTACAAAGTAATCATGCATTTAATTCTGGTTTTCTCCAGAGTGGTGATTTAAAACAACCAAATCATAGTGATATAGACTGATCAATAGAATAACTGAATATACAGTGAGCCCTATTCATAACGACAATATTTAGGCTCGAAAAGAATAATAATAATTATAATGACATCATGTGGCTGGTGAAGATTTTACCAGTACTGTGGGAAGAATAGAGTAGGGACAGGTTCATCATTTCCTACTCTTCTGCTCTTTATATAACAACCACTGAATGCCCCTCTTCCAATTTAACCTCCTAAAATCCTAACAACAATCCTTTGCTCCTAACAACAAATTCACCTTTGAGAAACACAGTGGTTATAAAGAGGGTTGACTTTACATATCACACAGAACAAGCACAGCGTTATCAGTTGAGATAATCTAATAAGTTACCTGATGCACTCCAGCCTGCATGCAAGGATAGTAACGCCATGATAAAAGAAGTAACCATGGTAACCTGGTCGAAGCCGTGTGTCCATACCACTGTCACACCCAGTGGAGGAAATACTGAAAATTAATATTGAACAATATGTAAATAGCCATATATATATAATCAAAGTTCTATGTATTGATCAGTATTTGAATGAGTAACTATAAAATCTTCCTAGGGTCTGTGTGCATGGTTTAGAAAAGAGACACACTGAGGTGACATTCCATTCCCTTCACAAATTAAACAGGCCCGTAGCCAGCAGGGTTATATTGGGATCAGGAAAACCCCCCTTTCGGAAATATTATATATTTTTCTCAAATAAATTCCCTTTTCAAGGGGTTGAGAGAGGCAGAACGGGGTGATGGAGGATATGAAACATAGGTCTTGTTATATTGGGGAAGGTACAGGGCAAGGAGGGCCGAATTTAGGGGTCAGTTGATAGCTTCACAGAAGGAAATTAGATGGGGAAGGATAAGTGGGGATGACGAAGACCTAGCCTTATCAGACTTATTGGGGCTAACGGTGGTAATACTTTAGACCTAAGGCGCTCGCAGAGTAACGATAAACAACGTCCGGATAAACCGTACCGGGAAATAGCCTACCCTAAATATAGTGTGATGGTAGGCAAGCGTCCACTACCGTGGGTCGCAAAGTTTGTGGTATGTGGTGTAGACGCTCATACATAATGACTGAAGAAGTCTGATGTTCTTTAATACTGAAGCCAGGTTATTCATATTAATTATAGAAACGTTCTCGCAAGCCGACAAATGCGTATCTCATTCACAGTCACAAAGGATTTCGCATGTAGACTCTGGATCACTAATTGAGATTTCCTGGTTGGATACTGGCTACGTAAAAACTACAACAGAAAAGGAATCATCGATGTACAATTCGTTACTTCAATTACTTCATCGAAAACTAGACATCCGGTAACCTTCTAGAATTACTCTACATAAATGAGTTATCAAGACCAAAATACGCTTATCAGTTCGTCGTATTACACGTAAGTGCACAGAAAAGTAACTTATTCGTTACGAAGTAGCAATACATACCACCATAGATCCTCCTAATCAACCGTACGCTTGCAAAATCATTATCTTGGCGCCAGCTTATGCGCGCAATTCTCTCTCTTACACGCCACTACAACCATGTGGTTGTCGTGTTACAAGCGAGTACATTACAAAACCGTAACCCGAAAAAGTGTTCAAAGAAAAACCATTCAAACACTTAACGTGTAACCAAATACTATTCAGCAGACATAACATATAGAATAATAAAGAATAGGTATGAAAGGCATATTCACTTTCTCGTTCGAAAGCAAACTTATAAACGCAACCACCTCTTGAAGTTTGGTGCCATACGACCGCTAATTTTCTCTCTCTTCGCCTTGCAGCGAAAAGTTAGGTAAATTCCATCATTTTATCACATATTCCACTTGATTTGTTAAAAAATCGCACTAAGATACTCTGCTCGATATTTGACGAGACACTACAGCCATAGACCTGCGCATGACGGTACCGGAAGTCTAGCTCCATCAGCCGTTGTTATGGACCCAGATGTGATCATGTGACATAGCGTAGGAAATACAAACAAGAAATTCTCGCGCATAGTAGGCCTATTCTCACGTATGGAGAAAGGAACAAAACATGACGGATGTAGATATCGGCCTCATGTATTGGTACGTTTGAAACAGAAAAGCCATTCCTTGGGCTAGTGGAATATCAAATGTACAACTTCATATGATCAGACTTGTTATTATATGAAATCGAGGGTTCATACCTTCGATCTGTTCAGTGTAAACTTTCCACAGACACGCTATGTCACATGATGACATCTGAGATCACATGGAGCTAGACTTCCGGTACGGTCATGCACAGACGGCTGCAGTGTCGGGTCAAATATCAAGCAGAGTAAGTGCCATTTTTGAACAAATCAAGCGGAATATGCGATTAAATGATGGAATTTCCTCAAATTTTCGCTGCAAGGCGAAAATAGAGAAAATTAGCTGTCGTATGACACCAAACTTTAAGAGGTGGTTGCGTTTATAAGTTTGCTTTCGAACGAGAAAGTGAATATGCCTTTCATACATATTCTTTTTTATTTTATATATGGTAGGATACCAGTACGGTTTACCCTGACGTTCTTTATCGTTACTCTGCGAGCGCCTTAGTTTAGACAGAGAGCCGTATGGTATCCAACTTTTTGTAGGATGTGTGAACCATTAGAGGGAATATTGAGGGGTTGAGAGAGGCAGAACTGCTGTAGAACGTTAATGTGATAAGACTTTACAATGGGTGCAATGTTAAGGATTACTTTGTGAAACAGCTCAACAGTGGAAAGTTGGAGAGGACGGGGAACAATAGGATACTTGAACAATTAGGACACAGGGACGAGGATTACTAGGTGTTGGGGGCATGAACTACTATTGAAGAAAGTGGGCTGGAGAGAAATTAATTCGATGGGTGATATATTAAATAATGAGTAGATGGGGAGGATGAGTGGCTATTGTGAGATTTCATTATGAGTGTCCATGGTGAAAATTGGTCAAAGTTGCCACTAACTAAGAATCGGTCCGAGAAGAGAGAATGAAGTGGCTTAACAGATGGAAATATTATGTGATACTTCTGTAGTTATGGAAAAAGAAGGTATGTCGTTTAATAAGAATGTGGGAATTACACTGTTAAGAGGGATCATGTGTAGGGCGGGTTGGGGGAAACGGGTTGCACGGCGTGTTCGCACGACCTGTGCCCATCGCGGTTCGATGGAGTGCCCAAGTAGGCCTACATCCATCCATCCATTCAAACTGAAGCGAACCCCCTATTTGCCCTTTTTCCCATACAGCGAACCCTTTGATGTGCCCTTTTGGAGCGAAGGCGAACCACCCCTCAGTAAATCCTGGCTACGGCCCTGTTAAATGGGGTGTGATTGACTTTCGTCCAATTTTCGTCATTTATCATAAACAAGACTAAATTTCGAAATTTACCAGGGCGAATGATACATTATCTGTGTAATCTTAGCAACAAGTAATCTTTGGATGTTCGAATTATATAATATTTACATTTGTCAAGCAATATACTTACTCTTTTCTGTTGGAGAGCCGACATTCAGTGAACCCAGATTTCTGTTTCCTTTGTGTTTCCTGTCTGCCGCGCGAAATAACATGTGGTTATTATAAAATCAGATTCGAACTTGACCCGAAATTGGCATGACGGAAACCTCTGGTCTCTTAATCCTCCCTTCCAATACGTTTATATGTAAAGGTTTCCGAGTTACATGGGTCAGCTGATAATATTACACTCGGGTGAATCAAAGTTCAACCAAAAGGAGGAAGACACACAAACTGAGCTGACATAAACGGAGTCTAGCTGTGAACATGAAACTTGGATAGACTATTAAAATCTTTGTTTCTAAAATACACGTATTATCAATGTATTATTGCTGGAAGTATAGGTCATATCAAACTGAAAAAGGGGCACGCTCCAATCTATCTGTATCTGTCAACCCTTTGGTGTATTAAAAATACAATAAAAAAGATATTTATTAAATTCTATTAATGAACAAAAACAAAAATAAAATAAAAAATAGCAACCCACTTATAGGTGTAGGCCTAGTCCAATTTGACGATATAACGTATGGTTAACATGGCTGAACTAATTACCATAAACATCCTGGTTAGAATAACAACATTATCATGCCATTATTTATTATGTGTTCCATTTGACCATGTGAGAATATGGTTATATTGGATGGTGAATTCGACCATGCAAGCTATGGTTAGTATATGGCAGTCGACCATAACATATATTGTCTAATGATTCGACCACTAAATCTGTGGTAGGGTCCCGACATCTGACCATTCCAATCGTGGTCGAATCAGAGAAATGCTACCATATATTTTCTGGTCATCAATTTTGACCATACTTATTATGGTCGAAATGGTCTGACCAGTAAAATCTGACCATGAGATTTATGGTCATGTGGCCATTGACCATATATGTCCTGGTCAGGGTAACCATATCCTTCTAACAGTGTATGTACATTCCATTTCAGCGAAGATATTTATATTTAGTATACTGGCATGCATGAAAAGCCACTTACTAAAATAATACATTTGGTAGTAATTGGCCTGTGAAAAAATTAATCAGACAGGCTTGCATCTACTGGAGCCCAGATCATTTCGAACTTTTCCATTTTCATGTTAGAGATAGCAATGTACTTTTCTAATACAAACTTACTTTTTATGCTATTCTTAAGGTTAAGGAAATCCAAGTTTGTGTCCCGGCATCCATTCTCATGGCATCAGATTATATATCCTCTATTGTCATATATAGCCTCTGATGTCAATATGCGGCTAATTGCGGCGCGTAGCTTTATTACCCAATGGAGTCAATGATTTCCGAAAAGCTCAGCGTAACGTCGGCGAGCCAATCAACATAGGCGTTGTATATCGACCATAACGAACAGCGGCAAATCTTTATGTTGCAAGGGGCTGTTTAAAAAACCGGACTTCTATTTGTGATCTGTCCTTTAACTTCCATCATGAACGAGTGAGGTAAATGTACTCCGAGCCCTAAGATTTACTGCCACATATCTTAGACCTGGCGATTGCGACAGAGAAAAACTACAGGAGGGACATTATTCATTTGTGTTCTCAAGCCTCGAATTACTGTTAGACCATAAAGAGAACAGTGATTTGCTAATTAAACAAGGGAAAACCACGGCGGCTATTGTCGCCGACGAGGCTCATGCGGGGATTCGATAGTAAGTTTATCAACAGATAAATAATAAAATAATAATAATAAATTATAATATAAATTTTAAATATAAAACTGAAAATTGTGATAATATTGTTATTGTCATTTTTTCATTGAAAGCCAATTTATTCGATAAACCTTTTTAAGTTTGAACAAATTTAAACATGAATTGCAGGCAAGCACCTAAAAGGAAAACCTTAAAGGTTTTTTTAGTCAAGTAGGATCAGGGCGGCATCTAGAGCCAGTTTAGTTTTGGAAAACATATGGGCACCCAAAACTCAAATGAAACAAAAAACGAAAGTGTTGTTTTTGTTTAATTTGAAAAGATTTCTGAAGGAAATACTCCTAGAAAAAGCTTCTGGAAGCCTCAATATCGATCCGATTGCATAGCTGGGTATTGAATTTCATGTTAATAAACCTCTGTTTTGTGATTGATCACATGCTCTTTGCGCCGAAATTCACTTAAAAAAATTGGACCCTCAATAATGAATTACGAAAAGGAAATGGGAGTTTGGGATCGGAACCTGCAAAAAATCCCTGGATACCGTATATAACCATGATAACAGACTTCGGTTTCACGTCAGTGATGTGCTGGGATTACAGCATGCAAGGAAATGTAGCTTTATCAGTGGCAATTTATGCATTGCACAAGTGTGATAACAAGTAAACACACTTATTGACACAGGACAACCCTTATCATTATTTGGGGGGGGGAGGCGGGGAGCTCCAGGTATGCAAACTGATTCAAAATTGCACAGTCAGGCTAAAAATGGGCTCTCCTAATCACTCGTTTCACATAATTTCCAAGGTACAGTAACATGTTTGGTGACAAAAATTGAAGCATTATGTTGTACCGGTTAAATGTGTGGACACAAATATGGTTCATGCAAAAGTTTTAGAATAAATCATATGATGTAGATTAGAATGATTTAATAGCAAAATTTAAGAAAAATGTTGTCCTTCATCCAATAATAATGAATGGACCAGGCTTTCTTGTATCAGGGAACCTTCAAAATTCACAACGAAACATGCAACCAAGGGTTCCCGATGGGCATAGATAACAGGCCCGACTTGATAGATCTGCAGACATTCAGCGGACAATAACATGTTGATGGGCATAGATAACAGTGCAGAAGCTAAGCCATCAATAAATAATAAATTTAAAAAAAAAATCATGACATCATCATAGCTATCTAAAAATCTAATCATTTCATCTGTCAACATTCAGGAAGCTCTCACCAAAGTTTGGTCAGGCCGGACTTCATAGATCTGCAGATATTCAGCGGACAAGCACATGTTGATGGGCATAGATAACAGTGCAAAAGCTACGCCATCAATAAATAATAAATTTAAAAAAAAAATCATGAAATCATCATAGCCATCTGAAAATCTAATCATTTCATCTGTCAACATTCAGGAAGCTCTCACCAAAGTTTGGTCAGGCCCGACTTCATAGATCTGAAGATATTTAGCGGACAAAAAAATGTTGACGGACGGATGGACGGACGGACGCTAGGACGGACGGACGTACGTACATGGCAACGACAAGACCCCACAGCCCTATGGGCTGAGGGGTAATAATTTAGTTTGATGAAAAAAAAATGGCATTTGAAAAAAGCAACCTGCATCAATTATTAAATTAAAGCACAGTTGCACAGTTTGCTAAACTGAAATCCGTTGTTTTCAGAAAAACCTTAATATGATTTATGGTTATAACCAGGGAAACACATTTAACTGCAGATATCTTATTGGTTAATATTTAGTACTGCGAGGAATAAAGGCCAATGATGTATTTCGATGCATATTTCTGGTCTACCGCCTTCACTGATTGTATTTATTACTTACTGTTGAACATAAACACATAATAATATATAGTTCAGATGAGTAATTTTGGCTGAGTAATTTTTCAATATTAAATTTTGTGTTGACTTTGCTTCGAGTTGTGTTACTCTACCTCAGTGAGTTCAAAAGACCGGTAACACAGACATCATTCGATACACATAGCCATAATATAGTTTTCTGAAAGACGCACGTTTGTTGATTGCCTGGTCACAATAGCTCTCAGCGTGAATCAGAATGCTCGCCTGTCAAATGTTGTTTACAATATGACTGTCCGTCTCCACATGGTGATCAACTGTGATGAAGTAGTCAGCCGGAAAATATAACACGCTGTCTCGTTGGCTTAGCGGAAAAGACGCAATGCGGCTGCGCGTCGGGCATTTGTATAGGGGTGAAGTCAGTTTAACGACGTTTTGGAGATTACAAACTCTGACGTTGGGAGAATGCCCGGCCTCCGGACTTGTATATTTATTGCTTGGTTAAAATAATTAGATGATTTTCTACCTGAAATTTTGCGGGAAGTCAAAATAAGATGTTTCTACATGAGGCTTCTAGGTCTTTTCTTGTCGCATTTAGAAACCAGGCCGTTATATCACGCTAGATTTCCTTTCCCTAAACTGGAAGTCCTGTAGTTGAATATTGGAAGCTGTTTTTTCGGCAAGGCATATATAGTATTCCAGTTCAGAGCGATATCCAACAATTCCTTCTTACCTGAGACATCACTTCATTATGAACAAATACACCATAAAAAGTTCTACAACCTGTTTCAGTGGCAATTAACTTACTGGTATAAGGCAAAATGCGGGGAGCATAGATGTTTGACTGCAATTTTTTTTATAATTTTGTAGTTTTTTTTTATATCCAGAACACCGGAATGTTGTGTATTAAGCGTCGGCAATCCAGTATAGTACCGAGAATTTGAAACCGTGCTTTAACTATATCAAAAGAGAGTACTTTGCCATTTTGGTCAAGTATATCTTTCAAAAATACTACACCGTTTTTATGACAATAACGGGTAAAGAAGTCGGGTTTGGTTAGGTGATGATTGAACCATATAGGCTGGTTCAAAATTTTAGTACAATTCAGATCCTGTATCCTTTCCTGTATAATACAGTTTTTCCATGCTGACAATACGTCTTTCCAGAATGGGTTGTGAATAGTTCCAATGATATTATCAAAATAGAGCCATGACGCAAAATATAGAAACATCACCTAGAGAATGTTTTAATAACCGGGACCATTTTGTGTCTGAAATATAAAATCTTCTTAGCCAAGATATTTTAAGAGATTTTACAAATGAAATAACATCGAGCATTCGTAGGCCATCCTTAAAATATTTTACTATTAATTTCCTCTTAATTTTGTCAGGACCATTTTTCAAAAAAAAAAGCCGAAAATAATTTTTTCAGTTCTTTTATTAATTCTTCTGGTGGGTTGGGTAGAGAAGTAAATAAATGAGTAATTTTGGAATTAGCGATAGATTTGATTACAGTTATTCTACCCAAAGTGTATTTCAAATAGCATCAATCTAAGCAGATCAGATCTAAAAGTAGTAAAAGATTCAATGTCCCATTGCAAATGAGCATCAGCACACAATCTTACATTTGATCCAATCCTACCTTCTATCTATACAGCATACGTTTTTTCTAGGTTTATTCGAAGGCATGAGGCACGGAAAAACAGATGCGATGTGTTCAGCACTGTCCTCAGCGACAAATTTGTGTCACCAATAAAAAAGGTTGTGTCGCCCGCGTATTGACTAATTTTTTATGTTTTCTCTATAATAATCCCGTATATATGTGTTTTATCCCTTACAAGTATTCCCCAATTTTCTGCGAATAAAATGAAGAGGTAAGGCCCAATAGGGTCACCCTGACGAGAGCCCCGTTCCACCGAAAATGTTCCGGAAAAGTAACCATTCTATATAACACTAGCCGAAATCTCAGTATAAAAATATCGATCCAACTTTTGATGGAGTGCCCAAATCCAAAATAATCTAACGTTTTCATTAAACACTCAACCGAAATCGAACCAAAAGTTTTTTCGAAATTTACCAGCAGAATCATGCCGGGTATAGTGTTTTCTTTAGTTTGGAACAGAATATCATAAGTTTAGTGTTTCCCCCCAATATAACGCCCCATTATCAATCCTATAGGTACGAGTTCATTTAAGGCGGTTTTAATGCGGTTAGCTATACAAGTTGATGCCATCTTATAAATAACGTTGGGTAGAATAATTGGTCTCCACTTTTTCATGAGAAAACACAGTCCATTATCATTCTCTCTAGATGGAATACAAACAATAAGCAAAACGGCAAACCTCGGACGTGGAAAGAGGAGTGTGTTGAGAACTATGTGTATAATATTGATTTAAATATAGTAAATGAACTTAAAGGCAACATTTGAAGAACTAAATGGTAGAGATATAGATCAGGTTTCCATTACACAAATTACTGATAAAGTAGCGAAAATACTCGGAGAATCTGCGAATCAAACTTTTTCTGTATCAGCAGGTCGAAATATCAAAAATGCGCCAACAAAACAGAAACATAAATGGTTTGACGAAGAATGCAAAAATAGCAGAAAATTGTACAATGCTAAAAAGAAAAATTCTCATTTGAATCGGTCAGACGATAATAGAAAAAATATTTGAATGAGTCAAGAATTACCGAAGTATTCTCAGAAAGAAATACAGAACTACGTCTGATAATCAGGATGAAAGTAGTACTCCTCGAGATATTAATGATTCAATAAATCACCGAATAATGGGGAAAGGAATATTCGAAGCAGTAAAGCAACTTTAAAACGGAAAGGCGCCGGGGAACGATAACGTTGTCAATGAATATATTAACAAGGATTCTGATAACCCCAACAGCTCGCCTTGCGGGGTCATCCGCCGAGGGTGCAGCAGTATTTAAAGCATACATGTAGAGCAAACAATGACGTCTGGAATAGGTGATGTGGTACAGACAATAATGTCTGGAATAGATTATCTGGTACAGGCAATAACATCAGTCCCATGTGGGATTACTGGTATATAAGTTTATCGCATGTAGGATGGATAGGTTAGTGCCGTCGGATTACTGGTGCATAGGACAGTCTAGTGTGAGATTACTGTTGGATAGGTCAGTCCCATGTGTGATTACTGCTGGATAGGTTGGGTTTTGACAATAACATGAAGCTTCGCATAAAGATCGAGCCCTTCAGGTTGCACATCACTGGCAATGACAATACATATTGCAATAACAATTTGACTTCTTTGTCAGTGATGTTGAAGTTGGATTGAAAGATGAACTATATTATAAAACTTGAAATAAAGATTACCTTTTTTTTCAAAAGTAAGCTTATAGATGTCATTATGAATACATAATTTGGTCTGAGATGTGAGTGTGAAATGCCTGGACAAATATGGTTCGTGCAAAAGCTTTAGGTTAAATCATGACGAGGAATGGGATTCGATACCAGAATTGAAGGAAATGGTGTTCTTCATTAAAGGCGACACAAAATTCCAAACCACCAGGGCTTAATATTTAATATTGTACTTTTGAAATGAAATAACGTCATTAAACTATTAGTAATTACTATAAAGGAATATATTGTAGTTGATTTGACGTGTTTGTGTATATGTAACAGGTCGATACTTGGTGTAAGAGCGCATTGTTGAGGCTTTTGTGCAGCTGAAAAGGGTCACGTCTAGACGCATTGTTGAGCTCAGACAGGCTATTGTAGGCTTTGTCACCAAGTATAAACCTACAATGTACACTGCATCTCCTACCTAATAGGTTAGTATCACATATAAGAGATATATGCAGCTTCGCAAAAAGATCGAGACCTTCAGGATGGCACATCATTTGAGGAGGAACTATATTATAACTACCAATAAAGATTACATTTTCTTTCAAAAGTAAGCCTACACACCCCATTGCATAGATCTGATGAATACATTGTACTTGTTTATGTATAGTTAGGAACAATAGGTGTGCAATTTTGAGCACGTTCTTGGTGTAACTTTGTGTGATGATATGTGAACAAACAAAGCTAATAACAGTGCAATAGCAGGACTAAATCTATCATTTCAAGCATGCAATATGACACTTGCACTGTGGTAAACCTTCACATTTGTATGCAAATAAAAGAATGCAATGACAACTGTGTCCAATCATACTGTAATGCTCCATAATAATGTGCACGGGTAAAGACTGAGCTCACAAACTGATTCAAACTCACTTTTAATTAATATAGTAAGTTAAATGTGTGGACGTAGATATGGTTGTGCAAAAGCTTCAGAGTCAACGAGAATTTGATAAAATTTAAGAAAATGGTGTCCTTCATTTAAGGCGACACGAAATTAAAAACTAACAGGGGTTCGGTACTGCGGGATTCCCCCGCCAGTTATTTTGATATTGTACTTCTGAAATAAAATAATGTCAAAAACTATTAGTAAATACCATAAAGGAATATACTGCATGTGATTTGGTATGTATGACTGTATATACAATGTACACTGCATCTCATGCCTAATAAGAAGTCAAAGCCTAAACAACAAAATCAACCCAGAAAACTTTCTAAGTCCAGCCTAAACATAAAAGTCTAACCGGACACCGACACCAACACCAACACCAACACCAACGCCACTTTCCCCCTCTCTCTCCCAATACCTTGCCTACTTCGTATACGGCGAGCTAAAAAATCATTTGACATTTTGAAACCCACATAAACTTTTTTAATTTAATGTTAGAAACGGGCCGTATTCCAGGAAGTTGGTCAGGTATAATAAATAAAACTATACATAGAAAAGGGAAACCGCCTCGTACCTGAAAATTACCGATCTATAACTTTGTTGAGTTGTGTTGGAATTTATTTACAGCTGTTATAAATAAAACATCTTACAAACTTCGTGGAACAAAATAATTTACTATCGGATTCACAGGCAGGATTCAGAAAAGCCTGTCCAAAAAATAGACCACATATTTAGCCTAAATTGTCTAGTCCAAGTTATAAAACTTAAACGAAAACGACTTTTCTGTGCTTTTATGGATTTTGAAAAAGGTTTTGATACAGATTGGAGGAGTGGGCTTTGGAAAAAAAGACATTAATGGCATTAATGGAAAAGTGTTTAATGCAATATTTAGTATGTATCAAATTATCAAATCATGTGTCAAAAGTAGTGGTAGTCTGTCCGAAATTTTCCCCTGTAATGTCGGCGTACGTCAAGGGGAAAATTTATCTCCCTTACTTTTGCTATATTTGTTAATGATTAGATGAGTTTTTCCTTAGGAACAATTTTACCGTTTCAGATTTAGAAATTCACTTCAGCGATAGTGATATTGTTACATGTAAAAAACTTAGTAAAAAATTGTATGCATATGACACGGTTCTGTTCGCAGATACTAAAAGTGATTGCAGAAACCACTAGACATTTTTGCCGAGTATTGTGAAAAAAGGGAAGTTGAAAATTAATGCTAGCAAAACCAAAGTAATCAATTTTGGAAGAAAGTATAAAAATGACATTTTATTTTCAATGTAGCTTAGTTGAAATGATAGTATGTGTTTTAATTATCTGGGTGTTCTTTTCACAAACACATGACGTTTTATACAGTCGATAAAAAACAATGCTCAGCAGGCTTCTACGGCTTTTTATAGTGGACTTCGCGGATCAAAAAGTTCAAATTTGTCACTAGATTGCATTTTGAAATTATATGACGTAATTGTAAATCGATAAGTATCTATGGCTGTGAAATCTGGGGATATGAAAACCTTTCGCTTACAGAACAACCAGAGATCGAATTTCTAATCAAATATAAGGCTTGCGGACTAGTACTCCGACGTATATGTTCTATGGAGAAATAGGGCAATATCCAACTACAATATCGATCTATTCCAGAATTATGAATTACTGGAGTAAATTAATAAGTGGTAATTGCAATGCTACTAGTGTTCTCATGTATAAACTTATTCTTTGACAGCTTGATACTGTATCAGTGAATGGCTTAGTATATCAAATCATTGTTTGACACTTTGGGATTTTCTTTTATATGGCACGGTGCTTGATATTTCGTGCGGATAGGCTTTGAAACCGGAACACATGCAAGGAATATCTGGCGAATAATTTCCCGGACACACAGTCACCCAACATAGCAAATTTCCAAATCAAAGGAATGGCCTCCTTACAGTTTGAGGACATTTGGTCATTTTTCCGAAATAAGAGCTAGTAAAACATGTAAAATACCGATTAATTGAAACATGAAAATTAAAATACATGTACTAACACCGCCCAACCGCAGACCGTGCGAGGTCAAGCCATCACCGGCCACACTCTTCTAGACTGTGGAACACGGTATAAGCAACGTATACTAATACGATGTTTGCCAATGGCAAAGGCCAAAACTTGATGGATTAAAACTCGACATAAAGCAATTAATCCCAAACACTCCCTTCCCTCAAACAAAATAGAATATTATCCTTTACTGTCCATACGACAAAAAAAAAGGAAAATAGCCTTCGAGACGCAAGAATTCCAATCAAATTGAACTCGGCAGAACTTCGCAGCCACATTCACGCCGTGCAGTGCCAAGTTGAATTTTGAGAGTGATCTTGCAGACTGCATCAAAGCCAGACAGGTAGACACCGGAATTACATGTCGGTGTGTCAGTATCAGACAGGCAAAGACACGCAATGCAGGCTGTACAAGTCTCGAAACAAAGGTTTAATAGTTTGTGGAGTACAACAACTAATGCGCCGAAACGAGACCTTCCAATAATGCAAGGCCTGGGCCTAGAATATCACATAAAACATCGACCACAAACCCGACTGCCGGTAACAAATGCGCTGGCTGATTATGTATAAACTGTTCATTTCGTCAACTGCATAGAAACAGAAAATAACAAAAATCAAATGACTACGAACAAAACAATTTCACGGGTGTTGTTTTTGTGCAAGCGGATGCCGAATGGATGCATTTTATTTCCGCTAAAGGACAAAGCGAAGTTATGTGATACAAGCTTGCGTCAAAACCATACGCTTTCCTGCATTCCAAGATGCATGATAAATCCACAGAACAATTAATCATGCTGAAAACAATCAAATCAATTGATATTTTAAATCAAAATGAGAAATTGAAGCTCGCTAGGTTTACAACCAAGAAATTCAAACGTAAACAATAACTTCTGCAATTCCTCCAGAAATGAAAATATGGAATCAAAAAGGTTTACATTCCTCATCTTCATGGAAAAAGAATCATATATAGTTCTCATTCTTAATAAAGCTACGGTGGAAAGCTATCACCAGCAATTGACACGTGTTTTACAGGGTGAAGCTATCATCGACTTTGCAATATCAATTTGGTGCAGCTCCACATGTAGGATAAGCAATAAAAACAAATTGCTTGCGACTAAAACCAATTAATAAATAGAAATCAGTCAACAGAATTAAGATACGAATTATTTACATCCGGCACGATTCAGGGATATGTATTCCAGCTTTGTCAACATAACATTAGGCCTACTCTGCACTACATCTCCAAATAGAGAAAAGGGGATTTTGACCTGTGGGGCCAAAAGACAGACCGCCCGAGAAGTCACAGGGCACACAGGAAATACACAGGTGTAAATACGCCGACAAGTAGTGCCTTAATCTACCTAAATTTTGAACTGGAATGCTGCCATTCCAACTTGCAACACCATTCTGCATTGCTATAAGTGTACGACTATGAGGATATGCCGCCAATCATACCACGACAAACACCATAATCCTCCGTCACACAAGAGACATGAACCCACATATCCTCATGTCAAGGTATGACCTATCCACAAGGGAAGGTACACTACTCTAAAATGTACACATTTGCACGTAAAACAGCTCACTTTTCCAAGATTCTGGAAAGTGAGCTACAAATGTATGATGCCACGCATACCCATAGCCCATCCTCTTTATCAGAGAGATGCGCTACCTTTCCCGTAAGGGAATGATTCATAATATTACCCTCCCTTCCCTCAAGAAATACTGAAGGACGAAATATTGAATTAAAAATCCAGCTGGTAAGCTAAAAAATTCGAGTGGGCAGAGCTATTCCCCGCCCTGTCAGATCACAAATATGAAATAAACCCTAACCATGAATGCCAACTGGGCAGAGCTAATCCCCGCCCTGTCAGACTATAAATACGAAGTAAACCCTACCAATAACAAAGTGGGGGCAAAGCTATTACCCGCCCCCAAAATAAAAATAAAAAATAGATCCCGGCAACGGCTGAGCTATCACTCTCCGTTAGCGGAATACTAGCTATTAATTTACAAATCCCCTAACAGTTTAGAATTTTATTGTTAATGCGAAAAAATAGTACCTCACTCCTTTTCATAATCCCTAACAATTTTTAATAACCCAGATCTCCCCAAAACAAACTAAACCGTAACAATTTGGAATTTTGATATGTCCTGATATAATTTAGAATTTTGCAGGTCCCGCAATTTGGAAATTTAGCGGGAGTCCATACATCCTGCAAGCACTCCCCCACGCGGTGTCATTTACCAGCCCGATCTCCCCAGCGTATGACTGGAAAAACCCAACATTCAATCTGAACACGACCAGAGGGAAAGCCTGAATGCAAGGTATGGTATCTCCCTCTCTCCCTACAAAAAAGTGGACAAATCCGGCGACCTTTTAGACGATATTCCAAGAGGATAGAGGATAGATAGTGATCTCTGGCCGAATTGTCACTGGTAATGTTCTCCCAACAGTGATTAGATGGAGAAAACTCCATAGATGAGCCACATCACAGGAGTTGTAAGAGAGCAAATATGGAACAATCCCACAACACAGCTGGAATGCGACCACTGATGAATCGGTTGCTTCATCCTTCTACAAGGTACTGGTTCACTGGCACGAGGAGTTTCGAAAACTCTGCTGTATAGGCAGGTGCTGAAGGCGAAAGCACAAAATCACTTCTCCAGGAATACGCTTTCCGTGAGAATCAGGTTACCATATAATTTCCAAATATAGTACGGGAGATAGAGAAGTGACGTCACCTTCGCCTCACCCGAAGATCATAATTCAAAAGGAAGAATTCACCTTAGAGACCTAAAGATGTTAATAAATTGGA